>JAQIXX010000324.1:0-67443 GCA_034700605.1 Willowsia nigromaculata | reverse complement strand
GTGAAGAAACCAAGTGGAATTTCCTTCTCCCTGTCTACTTACAACTTATAATATCTTATGACTCGTGTAGTTTTGTTGAGTGAGTGGAAGGAGAAGAAAATGAATCTAAAAAAGTGTGGAAGCTCATCCCAAAAATTCCCATCCCAAAAGAAAGACTATTGCAACAACTGCACACGTATTACGTACTCGATCAGTCGATCAGTCTAAGGTGAAGTGGATCACACACCATAAATATCTCTCTGCCTTTTTTGTTTTGACTTTTTCTTTACTCTCGAATACGAGAACTGCTGATCATCATCACATCAACACCAACAACCTCGTGAATTTGCCCACCTCTCAAACGCATACTGTACTTGTATATTACTTCAAATATGATGACCACTTTCTTGGGCTACTCTCTGTAGACAAGCTGAGATGGGAGTGAGAAAAAGGGTTGTCAAATTGAAGTATTCCAAACAACATGAGTTCGACGAAATCCATCTACGTAAAAAGTTGAGAACGAAGGAATGAAAAGTGTCAAGTGCATGTGTGGGACTTTATATGTCGCCAATCAGTCATCGTCAGTGCACACCTTACATATGGTTGACTATGGGGTAACTGGAACCAAATGTTTTTCAGTACTGACTGATTCAAGTTGGATTGGATGCACTGGAAAAAAACTTACTAATGGTCAATGACTCGCCTGCCAGATAGACTCAACTGACCTGGCACAGATTATTAATCGTGTTGTGAGGAAATAATGTTGCATCTGGTCAAAACAAAAAAAAAGTATTCCAAAATTGCTCAAAGGCTATTCAATGACAAATTAATACTGAAAACTTGTCACAACAACCACATGTACTAAAAGTTTTCACTTACTTTCACGTACTTACGAAGCATTCTGGTCATTCCAACAGAGATACAATTCGCAAGGAACGTTGTAGTAGCCAATTAAGCTCGATGATGATTCCATTGTTACTCATAGCTCTAATTTTTCACAAGAGTCTAGTTCCAGCGGTTGAAAGTGCAAGCAGCATCTCATCGTCATTTGTCACTCAAAATGAACTACGCCAGAGAAACTGTACCTTGGTCAGAGGTTTACATGCAAATCTTATCCGATTCATTACCAAAGAGGGATTCCACAGGTATTTGATGATTCCATTTTTATAAAAAATATTAAAAATAATGCCATAATTTGCGAGGTATATATATTTAAAATACATTCTTTTTTGCTCTTTTGACATGACAGGGAACTGGAAGATACTGTTGAGGTATGTATTTCACTTCTGGAACACATACCAATAATAAAATTAATTTTTGATATGCATTAAAAAGTTAATTTTGATTCTTTTAAAGATCACAGTGACGAATTCACCCATACCTCTGAACAGTTTCACTAACATGGAATGCAAGCTGGCCATGCTAACAAAATTTGTGACAGATATCTACGTGGACCCTTATGAGATCTCTCAAATAAGCGGACTCCGTGACATGATACGCCTGCAAAATAACTGGACAGACTTGGAAAGCCCTGCCTGGCTCTCCAAATCAAACTCTACAGTATTCATCGAGCTAACCGTGAAGTCAACTGGGAACCTAATTTCTAGTGACACGGTCAAAATACCGATACACTTCAGATATCAAAAACCCCAAAGTCATTCCAGATTTGACGGGCTTCCTGAATTAGAGGCTATGATAGGGAGCGCTGGAGGAATGATGAATCCAGCTGGCTACATTCCAGTCAGTGTTCCACTTCCAAGATTGCTTCTTGGCTGCGACAATTGGGATTACGATGCTGTCGATGAGCATTGTCACTTTGTAAAAACGCTATGCAGCAGTAAAACTTCAAAAGATTCCTTATGCCAATGGGTTGCTTTACCGTACAAATCAGTAAGTTAGCTATCAACTCCAAGACTATATCTATCATTCAAATGTAATTTGAATTTGTATGAAGTTTATTTTACCGTTGCTTTTTACTTAACTTCACAGAACTCAAAAGTAAACACCGTATTCATTCCAGTGGGGGACTCGGACTTTCAGTTACTGATAACTATCTCAACCTTTCTAGTCATTATTGGTGGAACAATATTTCTAAGCTTTACTCTCATTAATGCCAAGGCTGAAATGTCGAAGAGGCAACATAGGGACTAAAATTAGGTAGATAGATTCTTTTTTATGAATCATTTAAAGAAATAAACTCAAAACATTTCTTGAAATTCTAATTTCAAATACAGAATACATACTTTATTTATAGAATGCATAAAATACTACGATAACAATAACATTTCACTAGGAGGCAGGCACAAAAATTAACATCAGAATAAATATACTTGGCATGCAAAAATTAAACACGATTAAAACGTGGGCAAAATAATCAATTTCCATTTGGCTTTGTAAGTGTGATTTGGAACATGTTCATGTATCCTGGAACAATACCAGTAGTATTCCAGCCGTATAACATTGCTAACTCTTTGAAAGACTCTTCGTACAGAATATGAGATGGTACTTGACCAACGGATGTGACATGAACTTTGACATTAACTAGCTTGGGATGTTTAATGACGCACTGAAGAATTTCCCAATTGATACCATTCGTCCATAGCATGTTACGCCGAGGCACTTGGGATTGGAAGTAGTGAAAACTTTTCAAGCCAGTGAATTCGGTGATTGTAGCCAAAATCTCCAACGAAGACACCGGTAGTCCGTCGATCACAAGCTCCTCAAGGGTTTTTGGAAGTTGGGGTAAGTTAATCAATTCAGTTGGCGGCTCAATCTCATCTTCATGAAAAATTATGGGAGCTCGATAAAGTCGAAGTTGGGCGAGTTGCAAGCAATCACGAAAGAGCCTCGCGTCAAGTTGAGTTACAGTATTGTGAGCACCACTGTCATACATCGTGACATTCATGATATCCACTCGTCTCAAAAACTTGGAGTATTCCTTTATTGTCGGCGAGAAGAATTCCAGGTGCTTGATCGACCAATTCAGAAATCTTGTCATCAAGGCCACTTCTAATTTTCTTTGATTTCTCAACATACTGACCCATTCCAAGTGATGCTTTGGAGTTGAATTCAATTTGCGAAGTTGGGTTGTTACAAGATGACCTTCGGATGTAGACCGAGAGACTGTGTAATTGCTTCTGATATTTGCAGGAACGCAGAAGAGAATATGTCGTGGATGGGCTGGGGGGTAGACAACGTGGCTTGTGTACTTCAGTGTGAAATCAATAGAGCACAGGGAACCCGCATGACTACTTATGAATGGAAGTACGGCTGATAAGTATCTGTTCTCTGAATGAAGCTCTCTGTATCCAACGAAGATTATCTGCAACAAAAGCCCAAGTATAATTATGTTGTATGAATTGCATAGCATTTTTACATTAGACCTCTGGACATTATCCAGTGTATGCTTACCGATAAATCCGTTAGCTTTGGATAGTCGTAGCTTAAAAGACTAGTCACATTTGAGTGAATTCTGGATTGCGTTCGTTTTCCAAGGTTGTCATTGATAAGCATTTCCACCCTGAGGCTAGCCAAATTCGGTAATATTGTCTTTGCTGATGACGAACTTTTCAAGGATTTCTTTCCAAGTAGAAGATTCTTCATAGTAGATCTCCAGCACACTTCCAGTTTGGTAAGGTACGCCCACTGCAACACAAGTTCCTCAAAGTTTATGGAGCAAATTCCTCTGGATATTTTAACCTCCTCTGGTACTGGCGACTTGAATAGATGCCTGTACGAAGGAGATTGGAAAGCTATGAGCCTACATGACTTCATCGACAGGTCACATTTGCCTTGAAATTCCTTCGAATTCCCTGTAATATTCACGCTGACTTTGACAAATGAATCGATAGTCTGTCGCCAAGTACGAGAAAGCAAACGCAGTTGCAGCAGTTCACGTTGACTCAATCGCCTTAAAATAATCCAGCGAATCTTAACAAAGGATGTTAAACTGTATTAGCAAAGAACTCAGCATATCGAAGGAAAGTAGCACAAGAACCAATAGTAGCATTTATTGAAAATAATTTTTTTGCCAATTACCTCTACTGGCAAAATGGAGTGCATCGCATCTTCGTACATTTCTTCCATTTCACATTCACCGACAGATCTATTCTCGCTAATGCCTGCTGAGTTAATTGGTCTCTCCACATCCCAACAAAGCTTTCTTCCTTGTAGCAGCCCAACTTGCCTTTTCCTTTTTGGCAGGCATGCTTCCCCTTCTTCTTCACGCGCCTGTACAATCGATGGTTTTGCAGTGGAGTGGTACTTGGAGTGGGGGTCTACCACTACCGGTTCTATCTGCTCCTCTGCTATCACTTCATTACAAACTAGATCTACTGCGTCAGCCATGAAAGAAACTGGTTGTTGTACTGGCTACTACTTTAACAGGAATTTAAAAATAATTACGGATAATTTAGATAATGATCCATGCTCGTAATTAAGCTAGTAATACGGAACGCACCCAAAATAAACAAAGAAAATGGAAGTTGGAAATGTTTAAAAAAACACCACGCACCTGCAGCAGATGACAATCAAACAAAATGACGATTTCAAACTTGGTTGTTGTGCAGAGAAAGTTGAGCTTGAGCTCCTTGGTTTCCGAGCAGAGAAAGTAGGGAGGGAGAACAAAGGTGAAACGAATTTTACGAAGCGCGATACTTTGAGCTCGTTCCAAGCAAGAAAGCGCATGCTACAACCGCAACAAAAAGAGTCACATTGCGGTTTTTAAAGTTGGGAAAGCTAAAAGCATGCATGGAAAGAAAAACTGATTGCTGATTGAAGACATTGCTAAACTACTTATGTTGACATAAATGCACCTAGAGACACTTGAAAATTGAAAATCATTGCTGGAGCCGGAGTACGAAGATTATTATTTTCGTGAACGTTTTGAGCAAATGATGTTTTCGATGTTTAGGGGATTTTTTTGCTCGAAGCAGGAAAAGCAAGCGGCAATAACGGAATAAATTGAGTGCATCTTTTCTTTCCTGTTATTCGGAAGTCGTGTCGTCAGCATGTCGGATATCCGGGTTAAAATATGAACATTTTGCTTGGCATTTTATGATATGCGTGATTTTCTCAACAATTTTAATTTAGAAAAGCTCATAACACAGCTTAATCTTTATCGTTTTTCCCTTGTTCTCAGCTTCCACCGAAATGGATTGAACTTAATATAACGAAAACTGAATGCGCCATATTTCTTCCCGTTCCAAACGATGACAGCTTCTGTCAATGTGGGAAGAAGAAAGTATGTTATCCAATGTACACACGTGTGGCATAATAGAGAGTTGAGGTTATCGTATTTTAATAATGGTTCGTGAATCACAAAATTTCTTATCGCCAGATGGATCATTCCGACTCGGCTATAGACCAACACAAGCCAGCGGCAGCAACGTGGTCACCGAGAGCTCATACAAGAAATTTTAGTACAGATGCGTATGGAACGGTTATTTTTGAAGGGGAACATCATCCCAACAAAGCTCATGTAATCATGAGTCGAATTTTTAAAATCTTACAAAACTCAATCTTCCATTCATTAATTAAATAACGTGGTCATTTGCAGTATGTGAGACTTTCGTACGACACAAATCCAGAGTTGGTCCTCCAATTGATGACGTATGTTTGGAATCTGGATATGCCGCAGCTGCTGATATCCGTGCGGGGAGGGAGTTCCAATTTTGATATGTCTCCAAGGCTGGGGAAAATATTTCAAACGGGTCTCATCAAGGCAGCAAGAAACACAAATGCTTGGATATTTTCGAATGGGCTCAACTCTGGAGTAGCCAAGCATCTCGGGAATGCTTTGAACAATGAGAAATACATTGGGGGACAGAGGCGAGGAAGGCTCACAGCGGTTGGAATAGCTAGTTGGGGTACGGTGGACCAAAGGGAGGGATTAGTTGGAAGAAACAAGGAACGACCTTACACTTTATTGGAAACCAACTCCAAGTACTTCCATTTAAACCCACGTCATTCCAATTTCCTCCTGGTGGATAATGGCAGCATTGGTTAGCTTTTCATTGGAATGTAATAAATCTAAGTGGATTTACATGCCCATTGTATAAATGTTATTAATGTCAATGTACAGGAAAATTTGGAGTTGAAAGCTACTTGCGACGTAGACTTGAGAAGTGCATTTCTTCGTATCCCATCAGCCCAAGTTAGTAAATTTTTAAGAGTTAATTTTTATGCAGTCAACCATCTCTTCCAACCAAACCAAGATACTTTGTATCTTCCAACTTGCTTTTAATTTTAAACATCACAGATCGCGGTTGTCAAATCCCCGCTGTAGTAATTGTTCTTGAAGGCGGATTTTATACGCTTCGCCAAGTTAGCGACTATTTGTATGATGAGCCCCCAGTTCCTGTCGTAATTTTCGCTGGTACAGGTCTTTCAGCAGACCTGATAACATTTGTGGTGCGTAAAATTCCCAGTGAAGAGGACTTCATTAATGACTTGAAAGAGAGAATATGTCACAAGATAATGCTATCGTTTCACGTGAATAGTCAGCAGTGCGCAGTCTTGTACAAAGAACTGCTAAACATATACAGAAAGAGGAGTCTAGTGAGTTTTGTTTTATTTCGCCAGAATATCAAATAGTAAAATGTTGAAGTAGAGTTAGAGTTCATGTATTTTGTTGGTTTTCTCCATCTTGCTAAAGATCACTATATACAATCCAAACGCAACTGGGGAAGAAGAGTTTGATGCAGCTATTTTATCGTCAATATTTAGGTCTCAGCATTGGACTCCATCCCAAGTAAAATGAGACTAAATTTAAAAAAAAGCATATGTACAATTCAATTATTTCAAAATCAGGTTTTATGTGAGACTTCATTCATTAGCAACTTTCCCTAACATTGGTGTGGAATCGAGTGGATATCGCTCAAGCGGAGGTCTTTATTTATGGCAGGGAGTGGTCAAGAGGTATGAAGTCTTTCTATGCTTTCTTTTTACACTTTCACAACACAAAAGTGCATAATTCTATTCACAAGTATTTTATAATAGATAGCCTTGAAAATGCAATGAATGAAGCGCTTGTCTCAGATCGTTTGGATTTTGTGAATTTACTACTTGAACATGGCATCAACATGCAAACCTTCCTTACCGCTAGCCGGCTTGAAGTTCTGTATAGTTTGGAAACTATTCCTTCCAAGGTTCTGCGGACAATGCTGATTGAGTTTTCGAAGATCCACACCACAAAACTAAAACCTCGTGATAAAAAGGGTGTTGAGAGACCTCAGACAGATTTGACCTTACATGATATTGGAATTGCTTGTAATGAAAATATCACAACGTTTGACATCTTTACAACTACCATTTTTATTTGAATTCTTTTCAAACTCCATTTAGTATCGCACATGATTGGTCACGTTTACCAGTCGTCTTATATTCATATTGTTGCAAAAATACATAAAAACCAGGGAGGGGCTGCTGATGAGCAGGAAATTCGTTCTCAAACATTTCTTCAGGTTCATTTTGAACAATCTCATATAACCCCGTCCACTACTCAAACCATTCAGCAATTAAACAAATATTTAATATATTTTGCACTTAATTTTACAAATCCACAGCCCTTTGATGACCTATTTGTATGGGCTGTACTCACGAAAAGACATGATATGAGCAAATTATTATGGAAGCATGGTATTCTAAAAGACATCAAATCGAATTTTCCTTATTGCATTTTTCTCAAACGCAGGGATTGTGTTGATTTAAAAATGAGTTTAGGAAAGGGTGGTTTAGCTAAAGCACTGATTGCTATAAAATTGAACAAATATATGGCTGCTGAAATCACTGCTGCTGAAAAATCATTCACAAGTAATATGGCAATGGACTTTGAGAATTACGCGGAAGAGTGGGAGAATATTTCAGTGGCACTTTTAGACGCTTGCTACCGCACGAACCCGAAACTGTCCAGACAACTTTTGACAATGGAGCTAGAAAGTTGGTCCAAGCAGACCTGTTTGACACTTGCCGTTTTGGCTGACCATCACATGCTTCTTGGTCATCCCTGTTGCCAAATCCTTTTACAAGATTTGTGGATGGGAGCTCTAAACAGCAAGTCAAACTCGACACTCAAAATCATTCTTGGCATATTTTTCCCTCCATATGCGGCGTTTTTGGAGTACAAGTCTACTGAGGAGCTGCAGCAACTTCCTCATCAAGAAAAGGATCATCAACCCAAAACTCATGACTTGTACGCGGAGATTCCGGTTCCACAGGATCCCGAAAGTTGTGTCAAGTCTGGTCAAAATCAACAGAGTGGGGGTGGTGATGAACGAACAACAGATCTAGCAGTAGTTGCTAGAAGCGTTTATCCATTGCCCAATGACAATCCCGATATAGTAGTTAACGAAGGTGGTCCGGAGGGTCAGAACCCACTAAAAGTCTCTGACAGAGGGACTGAAATTAGCCGTGAACGTTTATCGAAACGAAAAGAGTGCACCGAATCGGTTGCTCGAGGAAAGTTTGATCAATCGAATTTCGTGGCAATGCAACAAACTATGGGAATCTGGACAAAGTTTGTCCAATTCCAGTCCGCACCAATCACTAATTACATGAGGTAGTATGATAACCCTGTATTGTACAATGTCAGTAGTGCTCTTATTATTAATTTTATTGTAATTGACAAATTGCAGACACACAATAGGATATCTTATTTTCCTAGTCGCTTTTATTTATGTCATTATGTACAAGCAAAATCCAGATAATCCAGGTTGGATCGAATGGTATGTGATAATTTATTTTATCACACAGTTCTTGGAATGCATTCGCGAATTTATGTATATTGATGCGCTCAACTTCTCGGAGAAAGTGATTGAGATACAGCATGCCATTTGGCAATTCGGAGATTTCGTGATTGTCACGGCATGTCTAGGAGGAGTCGGATTAAGGCTCTTTGGCATGTTTGAATATGGCATGCTTATACTACGTGTTTCTAGTCTTTACTGGAATGTAAGATTGTACAAGTACTTAGGGGTTCATAGGTTAGCGACCTACCTACTTATATCAGTTATTACAGATTTAATGCAAAATCCAAATGTACGAACTGAAGTTTTTGGGGTACAGGTTTTTAGGACCAAAAATATCAATGATGCGTAGAATGTTGAAACCTATGGTATGATGTGTTAAAATTATTTTAATATGGAAATATGACACACAATCAAATCATAATTCCTTGGAACCTTCTTGTTTGTAGATTCATTTTTCACTCATTATCGTCGTATTCATTATGGCGTTCGGGATTGTGAGGAAGGCTATTGTATTCCCTGATTCAGATCCAACCTTGCGAGAAATCGCAGAGTCGTTTTTGGAACCGTGAGTTTCCTTTTCTGATTCTCCGCGAGTACAGGACTTTAATTTTGCACAATTCATCCTTTCAGCTACCTGATGATGTTTGGCGAAGTGAGTGATTTGGATTCTCTAAGTGCCCACTGTAAGAAGGGGATTACAACGGGCAATGAACTCACAAACTGGAATGAGTGCCCTCCAGGCTACTGGATTGTTCCAATTGTATGGGTAGTATACATGTTCGTCTCAAACATCCTCATCATCAACGTGCTCATAGCTGTATTTGATGGCATTTACGAGGAAATTGATGCTCTCGCTGTGGAGGTATGAAAACCCATGGAACATGGTGAACATTGTAATGAATTGAATTAAATTTAAAGTGGCTTAAATTCCCTTGAACCGTGTTTGAAGGTCTGGATGTTCCAACGTTTCAAATTTGTAATGGAGTTTGAGCAAAAACCTATTCTCCCACCACCATTAATAATTATAAGTCATGCAATATCAGCAGTAAGATGTCTTTACCAAAACTTTCTGAGTTGCTTGTGTGAAGAGGAACTATTACTGGAATCCCATATGGATGATGAGGTTCATCCTCACATCATAATGGGAAATGATCATGGCCTAAAATCCTTCTTAAGTCCTGAGGAACTAACAATGGTACTATTATCCGTTGATACCTTTAAATGAATAAATCCAGTATCGTCGCTTATAAAAAAAAGTCCTCAACACCCGTTCGAATAGGTATTCGATTTTGAGGAAGAATGCCTCGATGAATTAACACCTCTGTTGGAGAAGGATTCACCTGCAGGTGGGGCCATTGCAGGGAGCCAGGCTACTTTGGGTGGCCACGCTGGTGGATCAGAGCCTACCGTGGCAGGTCGACATGGGGGAGGTTGCGACAAAGGTGCCATTCAGCAAATGAAGTTAGTCATTAGTGAGCTACACGCAGAGCTGGAAAGTCAAAAATCAAAACTGGACAAACTTATCAATAATTGGGAACTGGGTTTAGCGAATGCTAATGGCCCTGATACCTCTAAAGGAGGCAATCAGAGTTCAAGTCAGGGCAATAATTACTTAAAGGAGATTGAAAATGCTATTGTCCTTGCTCAACCCAATGAGGGGAAAATCAGTGTTACCGAAAGTATGAATGAGTATTCATGAGAAAATAAACATGTAAAATAAACGCCATCATGTGTGTACATATTTTTGTAATGTCCTTGCTTTTTACTCACACGTTCTCTATTACGCCCACATTGAAACATGCATAGCCATTTGTTGTGCTTTCATTTTGACATTTTTTCTTACATTCTACATCACAGCGAAGAAAATAACACTATTTTTGTGAGGAACTCAATGT
Source organism: Willowsia nigromaculata (assembly GCA_034700605.1). Taxonomy (NCBI): domain Eukaryota; kingdom Metazoa; phylum Arthropoda; class Collembola; order Entomobryomorpha; family Entomobryidae; genus Willowsia; species Willowsia nigromaculata. The sequence goes on along the minus strand of JAQIXX010000324.1, from coordinate 56,822 downwards.
CTTAGCCTCACCTCAACTCACATTTTATCCAGAATCTCAGTTATTGTGGTGCACAGAGCACTACAAAAAAAATCTTCCCGTACGTGCCCTTTTGCTTTTCGTTTTCTTGCTTCACTTTCACTGTGACAGACACAGAGAAACGATTCCATCCAGCCTCCAGCTAATCAATAATACATGCATACCTTGTTGCTCGTTTGATGCGAAGGTGTAGCTGTCAGTTCTTTCTTTTCCACATTCCCTGAAAATACGTGTGAAATGAAGCAGTGCAGATGCAATACAACTTACTTCTTGTATTGTATTTGGGCACAGGACTTTTCCCTGATTTCTGCAAACGGAAGTATGTATCTGATGTAGCACCACTAAATCCTAAATCAATGCAATGCTGCGATGTTTTCCTGGTTAAATCCCATAATATGTGTACATAATGGATATACGTAAACGTGAGAAAGTGGAAAACTTTTTCAAGTGGCCGTGGGTTGATAAAAAATAACCATAAGAGGAAATGAGTTGAGAGGTTTCCCCATCATTTTCTTCTATTCAGTTTCGGGCTATCGACACAGAAGGTTCGCCAGGGGAGAAAGACACCAGTAGGACGAATCCAAGAAAAAGGATCATCAGTGTAGTAGCTTGCAAACGAAGTGAAAGTTAAATTGATTTATCACCGCACTTGATCCGGGGTCCTCTTCTGTTGACTGATTCATGATGATGGAGTCCTCTGAACTAAGAGGTTGGAATCAAAAATCTAGTTTGCATTCGTTCGTGTTTGTAGTTTCAATCTTAATTTGAAGTCTAACTGTCATATTTTTTGCAGGGATTTATATACATCCTCAAGATCCCTCCTGCGCAGATCCTGAAGGGGGTGGAAGTAAGGAACAGTTGTCATCCAGTGGAATTAGTTCGGCAACTGGGAGCATTACAAGCAATAACAATTACGCTGCTCTTCCCCGTAAGAGGAACGTTTCTCCAGACGTAGCGTATGTGACATTTTTTGTTCAAAAAGAAATATAAAATCGACAATGCAATGTAGAAACTAACATGACACGAATTTCTGTTTCTCAGGGATGGTCAAGGCGGGTCACACTTTGATGAATATGAGATGGAGAAAATACGCAGACTGATGGCACACGTCGACGGAGTCAGAAGAACTCCATCAGGAAGTATCGGAAGCAGTCATCGAGGCTCTATTGATCCCTCGTTAATGTCAAGCGTTTTCATTTGTGTGCTAATTTTAATTTTTAGTATCAGCGTGTATGCGTTTGCATCATTATACAAGGCAGTTATGAAACGAATGAGAAATTCTTAAAGCAATTTCTTAAACCATTCAAAACTGAAATTCGTACTTCGTACAATCAAATTACTTCCATACAAATAGATTCAGAACTAGCTTACATCTAGTAATAATTGCTACCTGCTACTGATAAATGAATGGATGTCTTTCCCTTTGCATTTTCTCTTAACAAATCACACCTACATAACTACTAATAACCGAAATTCTCGTTTTCCGTAAATGCGAAATACTATTACTTATTATATGAGAAGACAATATAGGTAAAGGTAGATGGGCAAATCATTAAATCATGCATTCATATTTATAGACAATTGGGGTACACACCTTTGTATAGAGATAGAATGAATTAGAAAGTAAAACTGCGAGAGTACCTTTATAATGAAAATTACTGCTCTTTGTTCGTTTAGCATGATATGTGGCAATGTAAATAAAAGTAATACTTTTTATATCAAGTATTCAAGTAGTCTATTTTGTAATTAATAAACTCAAAAGTGGCCAATTGATCGATTTTATTTAGACAAAATCAGAGGTACCTTAAATTTATTATATAATGATTAATTAATTACGTACATACAATACACACTGAACTTAAGAGTATATTCTATACACATAGGTAGATTAGTAAAAATTATAACATCAATTTTGTAATGATAGCGATACAATAATGTTTTACATAACATATATGCTTATAGAGAGAACGGTTACATCTACCAACATTCAAAGTTAATTGAATCGTTGTAGCCATTAATTCATAAATTGAAGAGTACACAATTTAATAAAATTACACCCAAATTATTCTACAAAAAAGTCAAATTGATCTGATCATTTTAAATCTGAAACGAAGAAAAGGAAAATTATATTTAAAATCCACAATAGTTTGCTGTTAGCCATGCTTTCCAGTGAAAGTTACAGGAAGTAACAGATAACAGATGTACGTAAAGTGAAGTTTCAAAAGAAAATTACGCTTGTTGGTGGTGCAAGAAAAAATACTCTTTTTCATACGTGGACATTTGCAATGTACAATTTAATTAAGAATGGTTCCCATATTTTACATCAGTAAAACATAGAGCTACAAAGATAGCTGGTAGAACAACCCAAAATACACCTTGCTAAACAAAACTGGATGTATGAACGCAACAAACTAAACAGAATATTATTATTTCAATGGGAAATGCGATGATTATACTATGTATGAATAATAACAAAAATGATGACTAATATACCTTTTTGTGGAAACTAACGCATTATACTTTTATGATAACAATAAAATCTTCAATATTTCGATCATTACAATAAAACAATAACAATAATTATTATAAGCTTGGTTTTTTTGCTTTAGAAAATGTTTTATACCTTAAATAGTTTTGAATTGTCATATTATTCCACATTAACCTTTCATTTAAACTCATTTATGTTTAACATACATAGCACTTTCACTAGAGTCAAGCAAAATGCGTACTGGCGAGAATGATTGAAATAGATTTATATATATTTAATATTATATAATATATGCTTAATTACTAGTACAATAAGATAAGAACAATATAGCACTACTAAAACTTCAGTTTTGTGTCATTATATAGTGCGAAATTAATATTATACCTAAATAATATGTCGATAGAAAGGTACATGATGTTTTTTGTATTTTTTACATACCAAGATAATGAATATTTTTTGGAGGTGACCACGATGATGATGCACAGAACATTTCATCATGATGTTTTATTTGATGAAAACGATGATGAGTGTTTGCCTTTATAAATGCTCTTACTACAAATGTTATGTTAATATGCAATATTATATTTATATTAGGAATGAATGACTCAAACTTGCTTCCCCACTTTCATGTACAACCCACAAAATGATGAATGTTTTTAGTGGTATAGGTAGCTTTCGTAGTTTTTTTTTTGTTATCATAACATAGAGATACCATAATTTCTTCAGCATTTTTCTTAGTTTTTCAGTCTTTTGGTTGCTTGTGTTTTCTTAATTGACTTACATGAAGATAACAACGAGACGTTTACCGCTTTGTTGGAAATATTGTGTTTTTTTTACTTTAACAGTAGTAGTAGTTGCGCAGTATTTTTCTGAAGTAAATTATTACAAGTGTTTTTAGTACTTTTTACACAACAATGGAAGCTATATATGTTTATATGGAGTTTTTATCCGGTTTCCTTTCCCCATCATTGTAGAAATATTACACTTTACATATAATAAATACAAGGTCATCTTGGCAAGTTTTAAACACTCCCTTTTCTCCTTTAAAGACTGGTTGATTCTCTTTGGTATCTTTGTGGTTTTATTTGAGGAGTGACTATATTTTGTACAATTGTACGCACGCGCAAACGCACCTCATTTGATGATGGAGGACGTTATTTAAAGGTATATGTATATTTGGTGGGCATTACTTTGTTGATGTAAGTAAAAAAAAACATTAACTAAAACTGATGATGAGTAAAATATCGTATCTCTTTCTCGTATTAATGCCATTTCTTCTCTCTCTAGTATCTACTCCACTTGTAAAAATTAAAATGCAAAACTAACACCGGACAATACTGATTCCACATCTTTTGTCACTCTAAATATTCACCATACTTTCTTTCTAACATCAAAATTTTTTAAACATAACCTGTCTAAAGTATAAAAGTAGTGAACCACACGTGTAATTATTGATGCTGTTGCCAATAATTTTTGACCTGTTGTTCTATATTTGATTTGAATAGCTTCTGTTTGCATTTCTGCCATATAATACAAAAGTTTTTACGCATATATACTTTTTATACTGTTGCACCTTTCTTGATAGTTCTGAATAGAAATTCTTTCGATCTTCACATATATTTTTGTTTTATAAAAGACTGAACGAATTTGAAGATTATCTACTGGTCTTGCGATTTTTCCCCCTCTCTCTCTTTCTTTGAGTTGTTTGTCAATGCACAAAATATTAACAAATGCTTATAGATTTTTTTTCTTTGATTCTACCATTTTACATTTACATGGGTCGTTATTAAGTTTTTTTTCTATATTTATTTAAGAAGTACTACGGTTTAATGTCAACGAGTTTGCGTTTTTTCTACTCATTTATAAATATGGTTTAATAGTTTATTATGCTTTCTTGATGCTAGTAGTAGTGAAAGGTTTGCTCGATGTTGGACGAATCGAAATTTCATACACTATTAGGTATACACCTTTCATTACAAAGTTTACATGTTTTAAAGCTTTTGTGTCATTCTTATTCATAATGTTTTTTAACCTGTTATATACACACAGAAGTCATTTCTCATCATAATTGAAGAGAGATGCAGTGAAAGCCATGCCATTGATTGTATTACAGTAAAACTTCTGAGAGCTGTTGAATAATAAGCGAACATGCTCCTACTGTAATTTTAGACCAGTCTTGGAAGAAAATTCTTTGTTGTGTATGATTTTGCAAGACTTTCACCAGCAACGTAACTTCAGTTGAATAAGAAATACTCATAAATTATGTTTTCTCCTTCTCTCTTTCTTTCCTAAACGCTTGTAGCAATTTTTTAACGTAAAGTAATATTTTCTTAAACAACAACAACAATGAGTTTATATAATACATTAAATAGCTTTTTTATGAGTATGGCAAAAGTGTGAATGATGTTTCCACAATGTATGCAGATATTGACAAGAAACTTTACTTTTTTTTTTGGATTTCCCTGCTGTTATATACTTCGGCTGTAATTCTTTCCCTTACGCATTAAAACATGTTTTGTTGTTTCTTTTCTACATATAATTTTTCTCAGGTACTTCATGAACTTTCGGTGTTTTTTATCTAGTAGTTTTTTGTATAGTAGCACTTTGAAGGTTCTTTTTACTTTATAATGGAGGAATTCTCTACAAGATGATTATCAGTCTGTTCAGTTCTGAGTCTCTTTTGTTGTAAATGAGATTTAAATTCTTAACGTTTAATATATACTTTGGCTGTGCATTTTTCCAAGATGTTTTCGCAAGCCTCCGGTCTCACCCTTTCTGCTCATAAACATCTTGTGCTTTTGCTCCTGCCTGAGGCACTCTCTAATATTATCTTAACCATTTTTTGGTATTTGTATTTGTGGATTGCTAAACTTAAAAACGACATAATTTGACTGACTGGTCAACGTACACCCAATTATTACCTATATTCTATTCTTACTTATATAACTGCACAATCATGCTGTCTATTGCTAAAGGCCTATTTTCTCTTAATACTATTGTCTATACATACTGATCAAAGCTTTAGTAGTACCTATAAAATTCACCCAGAATAAGAACAAGATCAAATACTTGATGAATTCGATAGATAACTTAATCAGTGATCTAACTTCAATAGTCAGAGAAAGAGAGAATGCATAATTATTATCATTACAATATTATTATTATTATGTTTTCAATTAAAATGATTGGAAAGGTTAGTATAGGCTTATGTACAAGTGCTTTAGAGCTGGTAGGCAAATTGCAAGTAAATATTTAGAGTCGATATTCTATTAAGTTTACACCCTACATTGGAAATTGAATTAGTTGATGTTGAGAGAGTAGTGCTATTTTGAAGAACAGTGTGCTTCAAAATTATAAGGTAATATATTCAACTAATAGAAAACTATTATTTTGTTCTTTCTGCTTTTTCAGAAAACAGCAAAAGAATGCTACCTTTTATGCCCTCGACTTAACCTAGCGTAACACTCAGGACATTTTTATAATATATTCTTCTTTTGATTCAGTTCTTTCAGTATCATATATTTTTATGGCGGATTTTTGTTTGTTGCACATATATTGCATCCTGAACCCTACTACATACACAAATACATACAAGTTATTAGCGATTTTTGATTGAAATCTTTCTCGTCTTTTATGGATTTTCCGTTGCGATCTTTTGTATGATCGCGGCTGCACTACATGTTCATTTAATTATTAATAATATGATACAGTATAATATGATTTCTTTTAATATGTTGTTCCTCAGTGATCTCTTTGATATCTTCTGAGAGTAAGAGAAGTAAAAGTTAAGTTTCATCACAGATGTTTACAATTGGTTGGTATTTGATTATTTTTGTAGCTTTTCCTTAGACTACTAACTTTAGAAAGTAATCCGCACGATAACTGTTAATACATTATAGTGCATTCCCTCCCGTTACACACTACGTTCGACCATGGTTTAGGTCTTCATAGAAAAATGCTAGTTTACCATTTTACGAGTTCTTTACTGCCCATGACAAGCCCAAGCCCTCATTAATCCTTCTTCCAGCGAGAAGTAAAATTAAAGTGTTGTAGCACAAACGATTGTGACGAGAGTAACAAGAAATCAACTACTTATCTAAATAGGCTGTTTTCTCTGCCTGAACGTAAGAAACTAGAGCTTGCATTCTTTTCAAACAATGAGAAAATCCTTATTCATATACAAATCTCTATCTTAAAACTAGCTCCATTAATAAATGCATAAATATCAACATTCTACTACACGCACGTACTTGCATACAAATAATTTGTCATATCATTCATAGTGCGATACTAATGCTACAGATGGATGAAGAAACTTGAGTACGGTGGTTTGATACGTGAGTTGTTACATTTCTAAACAAAGAAGCTTGTTCACAAATAGTGAAATATAAATGCAAATAAATAAATCGCAAAAAATCCCGAGTTGGCTCTTTTTAGCTTTCTGCAAATCGTTCTGCGAAATTCTAATTGATTTCTCATATAGTAAACCTGCTGCTTCTACAATGTCGAAAACCATAAGAATAAAAGCTTGGCTGTTCGATCTTTTTCCCTGCTATTAAATTGACCGAGCTACAGGTCAGATCAACATAGGACTGGTATTTTTAAGATATATTATATGCATAAATAATATAGGTAGCTTGTATATTTGCTGCAGTAGTCTAGAGTAGAAGAGAAAAACAATCGATTTTACTAATTGCTTAGTTCATGGGCAATCGTTGGCTGACATCTTCACTTTTCCAAACTTTAAACTCACAGGATTACAATAAGAATCCTTCAAGTTCCTTTTCACTGACTGGAAAACTATGATCTATTCAATAGCCAATGGCACTCTTTTTATATATCAGCTCAAGTTCTATTTATAACTATTATTAAAGTGTGTGTAATTACTAGAAACTATAATTATAACCTTAATTTTATCAATCTGAGTAATTCCTAAATTGCGAAGTACTTCTATTTCTAATAGATCTGTTTATGCAACCGGAGAAGACAAAAATAAACCAGTTTTGTTTTAGGATGACATTTTACGACTTGACAATTTGTAATTCTTACCAGCGAACGAGTTTGAGATATTAAAATTTTTGTGTCTGTGAACTAGTTGTATTTTGACTATTCGATAAAAGTTATTTCCTTATTTGCCTTTAACTGGTAGGTAAGATGTAAGGAGAAAGTTGTTTAAGTCATTAGAATGCGAAAGAATAAAAATGCAACTCCGTCTCCTAATCATCATTCCTTTTTTATACTGTATCTGGTGAGACCAAAATGCGCATCATCTTGATTTGCGTATGTACATTTAAATGCGGAATAGTATAAATATCTCTGTTGTCCCCTATTTAGCGTAACGACTAGGACATTATAGAAAGTTGCTTTGTATCTTTTGAAGGAATGCCTTTGTTTTGTTTTGAATACCTATTTAAACAGTCAGTTGGTTCGGTACATACATACTTGGTACTTTTCTTGCATTATGTACTACCATTGTAACTTGAGTTGTATACTGAATTCTACTATTTTTCGTGTGACAAAGGAGTTGCTTTTTCGGAGACTTGTTTTCAGTTGACGTGCACATTCAAATCACATGTCACAGACAGCTTATGATGAGTCTCATTTTGTCCAGTCTTTGCTAGGCGCTTCATCATGACTGGTTTTCCTTCACAATTTCATCTCCAACAATAAAAAATCACTGCTCACGACGCTGAAACTCCCTTACGCTAACTTAAAACTATTATGATTTCCTAACGATAGGCAAAAATTATTTATATTTTAGTGGAAAATAGCACACCATTTACATAATGAACCACGCAGTACTATTACATAAATGTTTATATATTAAGAAGAAATATCAACGACATTTTGTTAGTCATTCTCATATCGTGCTCGCTCGTGCACATATTCGAACTCCTTTTTTCTTATCACTAATAGCAAGATATACACAGAAAAGAGAAGATTTTCAAACGTCAGCTCACCCGAAATTTGACCTCAACGTTTTTATAATTTTTTGTAAAATGAAAGTTGATAGTTGATGCTGTCTCCAACGATCTTTGTTGCAATTTCTTCATGGTCATTGCAATGCAGATTCCGTGAATTAGGCCTCATCCTCATACAAAGCTCTCATTGTGTGAATTATGCTTCTTGGAATTTTGGAATTGTTTGCGTTAGATTTGTTGGCAGTGGTGCCGTCCTCTAGTGGTCTCCACTTTCTTCCGAGTGCTTTACTGATTTCCTGTAATAATTTTACAATTTAATCTATTACAATTCACTCATTATGGCTTTTAAATGTTTTGTCTAAGATTTTTAGTTTACAATAGTAATTACCTGAGATAATTGATTAATATTGTGGTACACAACTTGAGATTTTGCAATTTCAAGACAAAGCAGGTTCGTTCCCTTCAACCTTGCGATCCCAACAAGATTATGTCCACAATACAAGAATCCTGAAATTGAGAATTACAAATAATTATGGTACGGTCATTTATTGCTTCTAAACTTTGTACTTTTAGATGAAAAAACAAAAAGAAGAACTAACCAATTTTGATAGTACGGAGATTTGGGCACCTCCAAGCTGCATAGATGAATGGATCCAAGAATTGATCGCCTTCCATTTCTTCTGCTTGGCTCATGTACTCCATCCAGTCGTAATTTTCATCAATTAGCTCCAAGTGTTCCAAACTCTTTTCATTCCATCGAATTAGAGAGTTCATACATGCCATACGTATACCTTTGCAGTACATTGCCCGAAAATGAGTCAATGGAATGGTTGGGAAGAGCAAATTTGAACTGTGATTCACCATAACCTGGCGACCTGTCACAGTAATACGCACACCGCAAGCAGGACTGAAAAGAAAATTTAGGAAATTAGTTGATGACATACGAATTACGTAGGTGTTGATCTTTTTTTTTATAGAAACAAGTTTCTTACTTGTTAGCAACAAATTTTGTCCATCCGACATTGGAGACATCAGGGTTGTCTTGGACTGCTGTCAGATTCAAGCGCTTCAATCCGCCCGTGCGATTATCAATTCCCAATGTTGCCAACACATTATCAGAGAGCACATTGTGATCAAGGCTCAGCTTCTGTAAACGAATACAAAGATAACCAACCATTCCATCAATATCGTTCTAAAATACCTTCATTTAAAATATTAAAATATCTTCAATGCAAACGTATTTATTACCTGAAGACAGCTGAATGAGTTAACGTTCCAGGCAGGAAACTGGGATGCGTTTGCGGAGCCGTAAGAAGCAACATTTCGGACGGTAGCAAGGTAGAGGTTTTTGATAGAGTAAACCTTGCTGGTCTTTGCCAGATCGTTGAGAATTCCACAACCCTTGTTAGCAAGCTCCTGGATAAATGGAAAGCTGAATGTTTCCAAACAATTTCTGGCAGCAAGGACATGACTGAGCGGTTCCAATACTTTCCTATAGAATAAAAACAACATTAAAATTAAGAAAATCTTCCAAATTAATTTCATGTGACAAAATGTTTTGATATATAAAAAATTGAACTTACTTGAGGAAATAATTGCGTAAGATCAATGTGTTGGTGTTTGCATGTTCACCAAAAATATCCTTGACCAACGATTCCTCTGAAAACCTAACCCTCAACGACTTGAGTTGCTGGTTGTCCTCCAGGAGGCTCAAAATTTCCTCCACCAAATCCAAGCAGTTTGGACTGGAAGCATCAAATAGTAGGCTCACTTCTTGAACTTTGACGGCAAAGTTCCTGGCAAGAAATTTGACTTTTGGAATGTCTGCTTCAGTACGAAGTTTTAAGAGCAATTCATCGTTTGACAATGGCACTTGGAATACTGGAGCTCGCCAGTTTTTACAGACAACTGAAGCGGTCAGACGGTCTTTGACGCTGAGGTAATCATAGATCTCCAAGAGTACAACTGATGGGAGTTCGCCCCATTCCATCTATAAAAACAAAACAAGAAAGTTATCTAGTTAGTTACATAACAGTTAATCTTATTAAACCCTAATTATTAATTAGTTAGTATTTCTATAATACAAAATTAACTCACAATGTCTGACGCGACCATTTAGAGTTTGAGATCTTAGATCGTTTTAAGTCAACATGTAACTTCAACTTACGATAAACTAATGATGTAGAAATATTGTGCGTTTTTTTGTTGTATATAAGCTGTGAAGAGAGAGAGAGAGCGACCACTATTTCGGGTGACACTGACTGGCACTGGTTCTTGACTTTGTAATCATATCATTTATTATGTAATTTGCTAATTGATGGAAAAACTCGTTTAAAATATATTTCCTTTATCACTGATCTGATAACGAAACGGGAAACTTTTTTTTCTTTCGGATTCGATTCGATAACGCGTTATATGTTAATCTAAGTCTTGAGCTTCTGCTTGGCGTCAGTTTGAAAGTGGCAATCAATATATTTTTCAAGTTGACTGTTATAGTACATTCATTGTTTTCCTAATTACAGCATATTATAATGTATGTCATAAGAATAATCTGAATAATGCTTCCAAAATAAAATCGTTTCGTTGTTGGTGCACAGCTGAATATAATGTGATGCGAGGTTCTCTTTTTTAAGTCACTAAGTTGGATCTTCGTAAATGTAAATTAGTTAAAAGTAATAATGCGAAAAATTTAAATGATAAAATCTATACTTGTTTCCCCTGTACTACTACTACTACCTGTCGTTACGACCGCCGTTAAAATGTGATGTGTGCTCTCACTAACCCTGCCAGCTCTACGCAGTTTATAGTAACGGCAACAGTAGTAATAAAACTCATCGATTTCCAAGTGTTTTTAAAATGGTCGACGTCGCTCTGCTAATCTACTTTAATCTCGCTTGAGGGCCTGACTAGTGATGCAAATTTTACTTTGAATTTTTTGAAGTGAAAATTGATGTTTTAAAATAATTATTTTCGTTGGCCGATTGTGTTGCGTGTGGTAGTAGTAAAATCGCGTCGCGATATCTGACCTAGTGGCAATTTAACTAATTAATGGAACTTGTGTAAACAACAACTACTAATTATTATGATTACTAGCAAACAATGAATATAATAGAGAGAGTTAAGTTAAGAGCACACAAACACAGAAAAGTAGACGACGAGATGTGAATAAGGTGAAGTACGGAAGGAAATTGAGAGACGAAAACAAGATAGTTTTGTTTTGTAACTTTGTGTTGGGCATCATTCATACGCTTGCATGTGTGGTGCATGTACTGCGTTTTATTGTCTACCTACCTAGAAGTAAACTCCGCATGAACTTGTGAATGATGCTGCACATGTACGTAGACTCAGACACAGACAGCAACACAGAACAAGCAAAGCGTATGAAAGAATGGAAAAAATAAATTTTAACGTGCGAAAGATGTAAGACGTCATGGGAGGTCGTGGCAAGTGCACAATACAGGCGCGTGTATTCACCAAAAATACTGCAGTGTAGTCTGCTAGTGTGTAAGCAGCTCATAGAGCACAACACGTAGCAAAACGATATATTTAGAGACAGATTAATTTAGAGCCAATGAAGGTGGATATCGTATCGTGTATCATGAATTGACTGACTACTTCTTACTCTGACTATTATTTGGCTTGAGCTTTTTATGAAATACCCTGCCTTGCACAGTTAACACATTTGATTTTATCTATTTATGTTTTTTACGTAGTTAAGACAGAAGTTGTCTGTCTGTCCATCACCCAAAAAACCAAAACTAATATTTGCTTATCACTCACGCACACAAGAAGAGCATAAAACATTTGAAATACATTCTTTCTCCTTTTCTTTCCATGCTAAAAATTTAATTGATTCAAAATAACTTAAAATTGTACCCTTCTTTACTATAAAAAACATACCAATAATAGAAAAAGAGAACTTTGAGCTCTGTGTAGAAAAGGAGAAAGAGAAGGAAAGTGTATGTCTGATTTGACTTGAAGTAAGAATAATGGTAGACTTCTGCTTCCTATGAACTTCGCTATCATCGTTTCTAATAAATTAACACTTTTTGATAACTTTTTGATCACCTATTTTATGCATGTGAACGTGGTAGAGTCAAGAGTTTTTATGAGAATTTCTTATTTTCAGCGGTGTTGGCACAGTCGCTTTCAACAGAAGTTTGTCAATTGGCACGATGCACGATTATAGAGCGTATGCAAAAAACCTCTTCAGTCTATAATAATGCATTTGGGTGGGGGGATATCTCTAGCGTTTAGTCATAGTCATGTCAAGTACAAAGATATGCATATTTATGGCAAGCATTTCACAGCTTTGATTGAGCTCTCAGAAAAATTGCTTTATATAGCTATGTATATTAACTTTTTGCTTTTAGTGGATAATAATGTTGTCTTCGTAGTTGCCTTTTATTGGATCGATGATGGGTATTTATCGCCTTCGATGAACATTATTTTTGAATTCTTTCCACATTAAGTTTTATGCAATCTAAATAGCTTCACCTCTGCATGAAAGGAAGAAGAGCTTGACATCTGAGACAATGAGAATTTTGAAAACAAGCTATTCTTTCTTGCGTACGTAACAGCGCCAGGAACGCGTCTATAGCTTCTATATAACATTTACCTACTAATGTGCTGATGTGCACAATAATTTGATTGACAATTACTGACTCCATCTCATTGATCAAGTATGCAAATAAATGAAAATTACAACTGTCACTGTATGCGTTGAAGTAAATGCCCCAAAATGCATTAAATACTTACTTCAGTAAAAAATTGTGGAATTGCCCAGCATACGATCTACTACATTGTACACATTACAGATTGAGCAATGGTTTAACAAAAGTTTCGCTAATTCATGTTGGTTCATGATGTTAAAATGAAACAAAATACCTTTTAACAAATTGTTTGACATTTTGTTTTGAGCTTGTGTACCTATTTTCAGCCTAAAAATGAACTGATCGAAAACAATACGAGTGAGCATGAGATACATAATCACTCCCTGGCCTACCAATTGCCCATTATAACAGCGCTTCTTCACCAAAACATAATTTTTTCTTCATGAAATCACTCATGCGTAAACGTAAACTGTACAAATGGGTTTACAATGAAATACATTTTTAGACTGCATTTTGACTTGTTTAGCTAATAGCTGATACTAAATTGTTAAAAATTGAAAATGATTTTTGCACTTCAGCAATTAATGGATTCATAATCACGATTATGTAATTTACTATTTGCACTTGGTTAGGCTTGGTTAGAGCTCTTTATCAAACGGTAAATCTTAGGTAATGAATAAACTATAATTTACAAATGTTCTATCTAATGGAAATGCTTCTCATTATTGAGGATTCTCATGTCCTGTTGTTGTTCATTGCTCAGTTTTGTAGACCAGTTTTGACAAAACAAATCATTCATCACAGAAGCATTAGTGTTGCTGTGTAGTTGTTGTAACTCAAAGAATGTTGCAGATTTTTTGGAATTTTCATATAATTTTAGTCGTATGAAAAGGAAACTTGACCTCACTCAAACGTAATAATTTCTTCATATAGTGTAAACACTAAGCTGGCTAATAGATAATCAATGTTGCACTTGATTTTCAACAATAAATGTATTTTTACTGGCGTAGCTTCTGGCATTATGTGCAATCCATTGACACAAGCTGACCTTAACAATGCAATGGCAATGACTATTAAAACTTACATGATAAGGATTTTGTATAAACAAAATACATGGTATTATGAATGAAGTAGTATGAACTATATTATGATTACAATTCATATTCGATTATGCATATATTCCAAATTCCAAGTAAGCCTTGTGAATCAACCAAGCTGACTGAAAATGTTTTAGTACACACTAAATAAGGTCCTAAAAATCTATGAATAATAGCTCCACAGAAATTGTGGTGGAATGTGAAATATAAAATGATAAATGACGCATTAAAGTGAATAGGATGCTGTGTATAGTATGCAAGAGTTGTTTACAGTTGTCAATAATCCTAGTTGGCGACAAAGCAAAATGTTGTCAAAGACCCTAATTTCAAAGAAATGACAAACCTTATTGTCTAATTGTTGTATTCGTAACTTCTGTTAAAATTATGAGCATATTACTTGTCATATGTCACACAAAATCAGTTATATACCACTACTTATACGACTTTTTAATTAGTACAAGCTATCAAAGTTTATGCTTACCGGCTTGACCATCAATGATTGGAAAAGAAGATCGGTTTGCACCCAGCGCTGCTTGTCCTTTGAAATTAAACAATTTTAATGGATGAAGACAAATGGAATTTTTAGTGGTAGTAGATATTGTAATAATGATGTTCACAAAAAAATTTTCGAGGTCAAATTTTTAAAGAAAAAAGATTTAATAAGTTGGGAATGAGATCGGAGCCCCAACTTTTTTCAAAGTTGTTGCAAAACGCGTAACGCGTCCCTCCAAAAGTCTGGTTCTGCTGTCTCCAAACGCTCCATAATTTTACTCTTTGTAAAAAGAAAATTGTTTCTACATCAACTGTCATTCAATTGCAATCGTCAATTATTCTTTTTCTTGATAAGTTGGAGCTGGAGCAAACCTTTGTTAGGTGACATATGCAAGCTGGAATGAGGAGAGAAAGATTAATCTTGTGTTATACATATTGTAAGCGTTGTATCGATTCTGTTGATACCGTTTTTACAATTGGTTTGTGTTAAAAATGAATTTTGTGACGCATGCAATAATAAATGATTATTGAACTTAAAATATTTATTTTTTCGGAATTGAAGTTTTATTGAGATTTTAGGAGGTTTCTACTACTTAATATATTTTCACTAGTTTCACTTAGGTATTCAGTTTAACATTAATTATTATCACTGAGAGAAATTTGCAGTAATTATATGCTCATCCGTCGCCTGTACGTTGCTAATCTTTGTAATTTATTTGTCCTTACATATGACATAACTCAACTTTGTATATATATTCGTTTTGTCTAGCTAAAGACTAACTTTTCATGAACCACAGGTTTTGCATGACTATGTTTTAGGTTTCAATGACCTTTTGACGATAACCTCATATTGTATATGGATATAATTTCATTATTTGTTAACTTTATACAAAGAACATAAAGAGTATAATAATTATAATTATTCTTCAAGATTTCTAAATGCTGCAGACATGTCGTCGTATAACTGGTCGAATTCTGCCTTCAATTTCTGTTCACCTTCAGCGGGATCCTTAAATTTCATCGAGCTAAGTTGGTACAAGATATTTCCCATTGCTTCACGGATCGTGCTCCACGTAACTTTGTTGTCGGACTGAGCAGTGGACTCGACGGCATGACGGGCCATTTCATAAAATCCAATCATATTCCGAAGCATACCGACAGATTTGTAGAATGGGCAGAAGCGATCGTATGGAGTATATCTATTCAGGATAATAACAACAGTGATTAAATCAAATAGATCGGGTGTCCTAACGTAGGCATATTTTGTTGCATCATATTCGTTACCCATTTTGTTGCAAAAAGTCTTCTTTCAAAAGTCTAGCCACCTCCAAAGTAATTTTATCTGTCTCTGCCAACGATGCCTTTCCTACTAGCTGCACGATTTCGGCAAGATCTTCTTCCTCTTGTAAAATTTCTTTGGTTTTGGTTCTGAGTGGCACAAACTCTGGGAAGTTCTTATCGTAATAGTCATCCAGAGCTCTCATGTATTTGCTGCATAAGTACATAATGTGAAACAAAATTTGTGTTACAAACTACATGGCAAGACAAGAAATTAATTAAGGAATAAAACTTTTATGCATTTAACCTGTATGATATGAGCCAGTTGATTGAAGGGAAATGCTTTCTTTGGGCCAACTTCTTATCCAATCCCCAGAACACTTGCACAATACCTAACGTAGCGGATGTGACAGGATCAGAAAAGTCACCACCAGGAGGTGATACAGCCCCGACAATAGATACAGATCCTTCTCTGTCAGGATTTCCCAAACAGCGTACTCTTCCAGCTCGCTCGTAAAATGAAGCAAGACGTGCTCCCAAATACGCAGGATAACCACTAAAAATTTACAAATCCAATTTTAATTTACTTTTTCAAAGTATTTATTAATCACATTAAGTTTTCTACGATCTATACCTATCAGCAGGCATTTCGGCCAATCGACCTGAAATTTCTCTCAACGCCTCAGCCCAACGAGATGTAGAGTCAGCCATCATGGATACGTTGTAACCTTAAATTACAACAATGTATGAAAAGATCAATATGATACACTGGACAATGCGTTCAATAGTGATGAATGAACATAAAAATCAGTTATTAATTTTTTACTAACCCATATCACGGAAATACTCGGAAAGTGTGATGCCAGTGTAAATTGATGCTTCTCGAGCAGCGACAGGCATGTTAGATGTATTGGCTACCAAAGCGGTTCGGCTCATGATTGATTCAGTGATTCCATCAATCTCAACGCTGAGTTCCGGGAAATCTCGCAATACCTCAGACCTATACCATGCCATTACATTTAAGTATATTAAGTAACCATCTATTGAGTACCCAAACATGTGAGATGAATTATATAGTTGACGATTGAAGGCATTATATTAGGTAAACTTACATCTCATTTCCACGCTCACCACAACCAACGTAAATGATGACGTCTGAATTGGAGTATTTGGAAAGTGATTGAGAGATGACCGTTTTACCACAGCCGAACGCTCCTGGAATAGCGGTGGTACCACCCTGAACACAACTGAAAGTTTAAATGATCCCTTTAATTATGGCTGCTATCAAACTTGTCGTCGATTGAACAAGAAAAGGGTTGGATGGAACAACCATCATTTACTGATTGCTAATTTTTATATACTTACGGAAACAGAGTATCCAAGACTCTCTGGCCAGTAAGTAGTGGATGATTGGCTGGGAGTTTTTCAGTGACAGGCCTAGGTTGACGAACCGGCCACACCTGCAACATGGAGAATTTTGACTTCTCTCCATCAAACTCTGTTTCAAGTACTATGTCGTTCACGTCGTAACTTCCAGCCTCAGCAACATAAGTCACAGTTCCTCTAGCACGTGGGGGGACCATGATTTTGTGTTTCACAAGACGGTTCTCGTGGACCAGGCCATAAACATCACCTCCTGTGACATGACTTCCAGGCTATTTAAAAATGAAACAATACAATTATGAAAAAATGGTCCTATCAACAAATATGTTTGACAAAATATAAAGCATGGTTCATGACACAGACCCGAATGTTCCTGTCGGGCACAAAGTCCCATTTCTTGGTGCGCGAGAGAGCCGGGACATTGACTCCCTTTGGAATGTAAATCGATTTAGCCATTTCACAGATGTCCTGTAAGGGTCGCTGGATACCGTCGAAAATGGAACTCATGATACCAGGACCGAGTTCCACGGAAAGGGGCTTGCCTGTTCTTAGTACTGGATCTCCCACTGTGACTCCAGAAGTTTCTTCGTAAACCTTCACATGGGCACAAACAAAAATAGTTAGTGAATGAGCTTGCATTATTGTCGTTTATATTTTATTCTTGATGGGATTGACTATTAATTTTGTTTTCACCTGGATAGTAGCAAGATCGCCTTCCAGACGAATAATTTCTCCTACCAGCTCGTCATAACCGACACGAACCAACTCGTACATAGCAGACCCGGACATGTGTGAGGCCGTTACGACTATTTGAATACACGGAATAAACAAAAATTAAAACTTCTGCCATGTTGGGAATATCAATTAGCATGTTATATAATCAATTTTATATTATTTAATCAAGTTTACCGGGTCCCGAAACAGCGAATACGTATCCATAAGTGGATTCCTTCTCCTCGTCTCTAACCTTTGCAAGTGACGACATGTTTAAGGATTGCACTTTTTTTCAATATCACCAGTTCAAAACTAAATTATGGATTGTCCAACAGTTCTGGAGATTTCTAGTCTATTCCCAAATCAACAGCGCACCATACCACAGAGAAACCTGAAAAATAATTTTTCAACATTCACATTAGAACAACATTAATGCTTTTCTCTTGTTTAAATATTCAACCACATAAACCGTATGCATAATATCGTAAAATTTGCAATAATGCACTTTAGAAAACACTGTATAAGTATCAAGCAACTGTATAAATTGTGTGTGGAATGCTGGAGCAGTGATCAAATAATGATCAAAATCATTTCTCCAGTCACAATTTATTTCCACGTTTCGTGGAAAGATGCGATAACTTGGTACTACAAACGACTTTGATTTTTCTACAAAAAATTATGCCGCAAAAAATGCTTTTATCCTGCACCCAAAACGATGTATTAATTTTTTAAATGACAAAAATGAAAGACGCAATAGTCAAGCCTATCAAATTATGCTATTGTTTATAGAAGGAAATTAAAGTATGCAGTAAATTCTTTCTTATAATAGCTATTATTGCAACAGAAAAGAAACCTTTTCCACAAAAATAGGTTTTCAAAAAATGCAGTTTCCAAACCTAACCTCAGGTTATATAGTTTATGACAAATTTCGAAAGGACAGTGTTCCGTTTCTGCCTAAACTGGCTGTATGCGATATTGAATAACTATCACTTAAAATAACTTGAACCGTTTCCGATACCTTTGATGAGAGTTAGATTTACAACGACTGGACTAGCCTCATAAGGTGTTATTGTGAGTTAAGTACGAACAACACACACAAACGGGGCGTTGTCATTGAATTATAATTGTAGATATCTACACGGTGCACGGTATCTTTCCAACCTTTAAAGGTGGTAGCAACATGGATAAGTAAGTATCATAGGTAAAAGTTACTGAAATGAATATAATAAATATAACGATTATCAACTTGGGTCTTCTTCTGAATACGATTAATGCAATGCTTTGCACGAAGATGAGAACGGTGGAGGTGATAGTGATGATGATGATTATGATGTAGGTGCTGGTTGTTGGTGTTTTTTGGGTACATACACAAACACATCACAGGTCTCATCTCATTTTCATCTTCTCTTAGGTTTTAACATTAAACCAGCTTAATATGCATATTATTCAATGCACACGTACAATGTATGAAATACTATCATTCATCCATCCATCTACCCATCAAAGTGTAACGAAAGTTAAATTTAGTCTAAAGACTAAAGTTAAGTTATATGGTAAGAGGTTTTGTTTTAGTTAAAGAAGAAACATTTAAACAGAGGACAAGAGAAACACATGAACATGAATTATATTTATTTATTTCTAGTCTTCACAAATGAAGCATCATTTATATTCATGTGTTAAATGCGCATAATATATCTTTATGTATTTGGAACTGACTTGCAAAATGCTGTGTCGTATATTCTCTACAACTTGTAGACTACAAGCCATCCAGATCAGTATAACTGGGGAAAAACTAGGCTCATAAATAAAGTAACGATGAATCTTTTGCTAAACTTATTCACGATTGTTAGGAAAAATATGTGACTGCATTTTTGAACGCACATGCAACACGCACAGATCTTATCCCGGTTCACGTATCATTGTCAATGCACGATCGAGTGTGTGTGAACTACAATATTCGGCCCCCTTCTTCTTTTCCTGTCCACTCGCGTATTGTCATGTTTAAACAATGGAAATGTGAAGAAGTTATTATTTACAAAGCTACATAAGCCAGACGATATATGAACGATTGATATATGATTTGCGTGAATGTTTGTTTGTTTGCCTGTACATAGTTCCTCAAACATGTTGACTTTAGCTCTAATATTTTAGACCCTTCACAAAACTAAATAAAATAATCATATAATCTTATTTGATGATTTCAAATGAATCTAATTTTTAGGTAGCACAAATGACAAAGTAGTAGCATGACACGCCTTCATGATCAGTTAAGCACATATTATAATGTATGTTATGTGACTTTGATATCGTAGAACTATCATTGCAGTATGATCAATGATGAAAGTAATGGAATGCACCGAAAATTGCTTTTATTCAGAATATTTCCAAAACAATGCGTTTTATAGTTTTTTGTCCACTGTATGACCGTTTGCCAACAACAAAATCATGAAAACGAATCAATCCTAAATGAATATCACATATTTTTGAAATCAGTCTCTCGTTTCTCGTACTACACCTCTCTCTACCTCAAGAAAATTTTCCCTGAACTATGACACATCATTGGCGTGTGTACTATGTTTTGATGGTGTTAGATCGCCGAGATCCATAAAGATTTTCAAGGGGGTTTCCTAATGTATAAACTTCCACCCTGCAACCTGAATTGATTAAACTATAAATCAAGGTTCTGCATTTTTATGGTGCTATTATTTAATGCATATTATGGTTTCATGTGTTATTCAAAACATTAAATCGTCTAATTAAAAGTGTCAAGAATCAAGGGACTAACCGCCCCCCACATAGAACATATTTTGTACAAAAAATGTTTTCTTACCAAACCAACAAGTCGCAGTACTCCTTGAATGCTGAACGATTGATAAGAAAAGAACGGTTACACCACACACAACTCTTTGATGATGCTATACCGGACGAGCAAGTACTTTAACTGATGAATTTATTTCTTAACAACTTTCTTAAGTTATAAATCAGTGTAACAAATTGTAACAAAATTAGGAAAATAACGTTGCTGTTTATCGAGCAATAAATAATATCAAGTACTATGATAATTAAGTTACTGAGTAATTGCAATACGAGAACGTGAAGGTACAAACAATATACTGGAAATTAACAATTCATTGGAATGTTGTGTATTTGTTTTTGATGGCGGAGACCCTAGTTATCTGAAAAATTGAAAGTAAAAAGGAAGGAGGTTGAATAAAAGTCTCTGACTTTGGTGTGACAAGTGACAGCGACTTGATTCAGGGAGAAATACAATTATAATTATAAATGTGTAGGTTTTCCTATATACTTCAATCAGCTAACAAGTACTCATAAAAATGATTAAATTTGAAGCATATTATTTTGGTGTTTGGTTTACTTTAGCGTATGTGTATGTGTTAAAATGTGTTCCAGTAGCTTTCAATCACAGACCACGTTTACTCCTATTGCGAATATGATTTCTATGAGAAATCCTTGTGCATGCAGCTGTATTGTAGCTGAGCAGTGCAAAATCCTTACTTTCCATCCGATCCCCTCCTCTTTCTATTTTGAGTATGCATATATCTATGGCGTATATCATCATGAGAAAAGTATACCTACTAGCGTGATATAGAGTTACATGATATTTTACCATGATAAATAGTACATGCGTTGCATACGATGCGATGGAGAGATCCAGTCAGCCAGGCTTTTGTATCCACGTAGAGAAATTCTATATAGTATGTGCCTACGTGTGAGCCACATATTATGAATTTTCTCAGCAGAAGCAGAGGAGACATAATATAATCCAGTCATGCTATAATCAAAAATATCTCTATTTCTATTGTTGGCTAACTGTTCAAGTTCGCTAGGTCTGGTTCATAATATGTGGATTCTTATTTGGATCCAAGCTGCGAAAAAAGCATCATGTGAAGCTCATAAAGTTTTGGAACTTCCTTCCAGTATTTTGGTCACTTATGTGTAGGGGAGTAACTGACTAAAGACCACAAAAATACTTCGCTGAGCGTTTGGTATGAGTGGATGGTTTACGGTTTACTGTCTAATAGTAGCAGCTAAAACGCTGGATAGATGCACATTCCATGATGTGACTCCTCGCAAGAAGAAGCCAAAAAGGAACCAGCCGAGCCACGCAAAGTTGATGCAAAATGCAAAAGTATGGGATTGAAACCTGTTTCATTCCTAGCGACAAATCTTTTATCGCACATAGGCACTACCATAGACCATAGGTAGTACAACCACAACCTACCACAGGTAGACACACTTGTTAAATGCTCTTTGCCATCTGTATTGCCGCAAGTGTGTGAATCTAAAATTACCAACAAACTGATGTGCTTAATAAAATATGCAGTCTTGTACCATGTTATTGGTATATTACATGAGTATTAAGTTTTCAAAATGCATATAAATGTAAGCTTTCATTAATTTTTTTAGACTGATGAATGCAGGTTAAACATAGACTTCATAACGTGCTGCTCATGTATCCAGTCTATGCACCTTAACTTTTAAACAGCAAGATAGCAATAGCTGGAATATTCAGGCACCTATCCATCCATCTTCATCTTGTATGTTACTTGTAAATGGCAAGTTTTCCACAAATGTGAAATAATACACATGCAACTCAAGTAGTGAACGGGAAGGTTGGGTGCGGTCTTCCAGGCTGCATGTATGCCTATCTTACCCTACCTTTTGGTGTATCTTCAACTCAACCTATTGTATGCGCCTGTAAGCTTTATAATAATGAATTGTAACAAATTATTACTTACCTCACAGAAGAACGCACACAACGAAAATCATGTAGAAATGTAATATAAGAAAATAATGCACTTAAATTTAGGTTTTCATACACCGTGATGTGACGAGTGAATTAAATTCGTATTTGTTTGATTTAATAAATTTTTAAAAAGTTAACCACAAAGTTACGAGATCGTACTTACAGATTTAAATTGTCCAAGTCCTTGTAATTCCTTCATTATTTGCATGCATACATATCTTTTCATGAACAATAAGCATTCGAATTAATTTATGACTATGAATGGCGAAATAATCTTTGTAAGCAACCTATTATCATGATTAGGTACAAATGGCAATTTTAAACATCAATACTTAGATATGACATTGACTCTTGTAATTACTAATAATAATCAGCCTTCATTTGAACAAAAATAATACAAACAGAAAAAATGCAATTTGCACAATGCATAGGTCTTGCAATTGCAAACCCTTTTTACAAGTCAGTATCTCTAATAAACCGATTACCTTCCGAATTTTTCCCAATATATTTGTATTTTCTTTTGCCTTGTCTACTTTTTCCGGAAGACTGACCAACACCAAATTTTGCATTCGGTTGCCACTTTACAGGTGGCAGGGGTGAGCCCATTTGGATAAAGTTGATTTCTCGATGTTGAGATCTCTGTGATTCATACAATTCAAATTGGGTTACAGGTCGATGGTCCAAAAATCTCAACTGAGGTAAATGGTGAACTACATAGTGTCGATATTGCTGATAGTCGGATTCATTCACATCGTCTGCCGTTAGTTGGTCAGGGCACGATGGATTACCCAACATGCTTAAATGTCTGAGTCCAGGAGCAAATTTTTTCAATGTGGTGATTACTGCTGATAAATCTGACACCTGAAATGAATTTGAAAACAAGCTATTTTGAAGTTTTTTTTTGTGCAAATAAAATGGTTTATCACACAGACTGCAGATTTATATTCAGTCCTCTAACCAATTTTATGCATTGTAAAAATACTCGTTGTACGTATGTAAACACAGTACAAATGTATAGTTACCTGATTTTTATTAATGCTCAGAGTGTGTAATTTTGGAAAGCTTCCCCTAAGCTCTATCCGGTGTAACTGATTATTATCCACAA
The DNA here is from genome assembly GCA_034700605.1 of Willowsia nigromaculata. Lineage (NCBI taxonomy): Eukaryota > Metazoa > Arthropoda > Collembola > Entomobryomorpha > Entomobryidae > Willowsia > Willowsia nigromaculata. The sequence goes on along the minus strand of JAQIXX010000324.1, from coordinate 32,948 downwards.
TTAACTCTTCTAAAGTATCAGCAGAACTTTCTATCCCTTTCAATCTCCGTATCATATTATAAGAGAGGTCCAGTTTGCGTATTCCTATGCCTATTCGCCTTGTATTAAATTCAGTGAGGTCTCCTCCTACCAAGCATACCTAAATTTTAAACAATGAATCAGTCAATTCATGATTTCACATTTCATTTCAACTCATTCCATTCATGAGCATGTTCATAGTACTTTTGCATTCATATTTAAAATCATTAAAAAATTCTTGCAACTCGTGAAAATGGCTGGTTACCTCTGATAAATCCGGATCTTCCTCTGGATTCGAATACATTTTCCGTTTCTCTTTTATTAAGGACTTTGAATGATGAATCCTTACGTTTTCTACAGCAAACATGTACAAACCAATTAGCTAATCTTAATTTGCAAACTTTATATCGCTCGAATATAGTTTCCCTAAACGGATAAGCATGCTATTATTATTTAAACTTTTACCCTGTCTCATGTAATTGCTTACAGAGTTGACGTTCTTCTTTTAAGTTTTGCTGTGCTATCCCACCCAAAGTTTCTGGAATATTTTATTCGAGTTAGGGAATGGAACTCTACTCATGTGATCATATTGACTTATTCACAGATACGATAAGTTGTATTGTGAATATATTAATGCATGCAGTAAATTGTAAATAAAATGTTCGTTGTTTATTACTACAATGGATGTTAGTGTCTTTTTTCATTATATTATATTTGCATATGAGGGTGACAAGGACAGCATGCAGCGTATCACAAACTTATCAGCATCAATGTCGAATGGATAAGAAAAAGAATGATACTAGACTTGTATTCATAATGGAACCTGGCAAATAGTCAAATATATTAGTAGTCTTTTGCTTCAGTGGACGGTAACATTTGAGTCGTGGGATATAGATCTCATCACAATTTGGGAGATGACAGAAGTTTGTTCTTCACAATATTCAAGAATCTAACCCGACATCTATCTTGAGTACTGGTACCATTATTTTTTCATAGTCAATCATAGACTTGATGAAATCCTAATATGTAAAAAGAGCATTTTATAAAACTTGAAGCGTAAAATAACTTGGCAAAAAATTAATATGAAATGCGCAACGGACACATTGACACATCACTGTTTTTATTTCATCCCAAAGCGCAAAGCATATTAAGGAAGCGGTTTTGCATTAGAATTTTCGATAGTTTTATATTTTAACATCGTGTGAAAAGAGACTTGTCTCTATTGTGGGTTGCAGTTTTCATTATATCATTCAGATTTTTATGTTACACCAATAGAGATCGGAGGTCCTCTAGAGTACTGATTTGATTTTGCATTAGTTATTTTATTTGGGAATAATTGCTACTATTGTTAGTAGTTAATGCTTGTAGAAATTGCATCTCAATTCCCCCTCTTTTTCTTGACGATAGTCAAGTTTGGAAGCAGAATGATTCATGTATTTGGCTTTTGAATAAGTTTGAATTCAAGCTCAGGGTGTTATATTTATAAGTGATGTAGGCTGTAAAATGTTTTAAGTTTCTATCGGACCCTAAATCTTTTTTAAAACTAGATAAGGCACAACCACGCAGTTCCGGCTCAGAAAAAGTAGTAACGGTGAAAATGGCTATGACATGAAAATATGATAGGCCGTCGTGATGTATGCATGCGTTTAATTAGCGTTTTCTCTGTACTAACCACTCAACAATTTGGAGGCTTCCCAAACAACTTAGAGGTTATATTTTTTTAGGTGTCCCACTTCCGAGAAACCATCCATTGTAGTAACTTATCTGCTCTCTCACGACAACTATGCATTGCAGCCTTTCAACTTAATAAGTGGAACGTCCCTACCTACTCAAAAACATGACTCAAATGAAGAAAATGTCTTCATATCGTCTGTTTTTCTGTCTTTTACACGTTTATCACCATTAGACTTTTTGTTGACAAGTTAAAGCTGTGCTTGTGGAAGACAGTTAAACGTTTTTTTCTTGGGAAAGTTTCCACAAAAATACTATAATCAATGATCAAACGTGAACTTGTTTTCTGTAATGCGCTGTCGTCTGTCCCACTTTCCCTCCTTTTCAAACGTTCACTTTTACAGCTATAGATATGGGTTGAGATGATGCAGATTTCAACGAGATGACCTGCTTGTTTTTTCATGAACCAATTTTTGCTTTCCTAAAAGTTTTGATGCGTCGCTTTCAACGTTTTGACTCCAACGTCTATGAGTAAACTGAAATTTGCATTCATTAATCTATTGAAAAATATATGAAAAGCCATTAATTTAAAAATACACATATACGCATAGCTTCCTTAAACTTGTAAACATGATTATCAAAAAGATTTGAAGTAAGCGATGCCAACATCAACAACGTTGTTGATGCTGATATTGATATTACCTTTCTCTAATAGTGTCATATGCATGAATGCATGTAAAAGCTCTTGAAAAGCAAGTACAGTTTTCGTATATGAATCTGAAAGTAAAAGCATACAAAGTTTCAAAAATATTCTGTCACTCATCACACGGTTTCCTGCTAATTGAGAATGTTGCGTTTGGAGTACTTCCATGTCAGTGATATGCAAAGAAAATGTAGCACGAAAAACTACTCAAAGCCAATAAATGAACAGCGAATTCTGATCTGAAGTGCTACGCATATACTACTTTTTCATTGTGATAGTGAACTTGGAGCAATTCAATGGTTGGGTCACTCATTTTTCAAATACTTTTTTAAACAATTCAAATATTGTAGCAAATCGATTTTACTGTCAAAATGTGCAAAACCTTTACTGTGATTGTCACATTATTTATCAGCCTGGTTGTGGATATTTTAGCCGTTAACAGTCCACAGATGAGTAAGACGAAAAATTCTCAGTGCATTTTTTCATGACTTTGATCATAATATTATCATGATATACACTAATTAAACTGTCATTATGCTTAGCGTTTTTTACACCACCATCCCACGAGTCTACCATTCATTTAGAAAGCAAATACGGGTATAGTGCAACTCTAAAACTGACAAGAGAAAAGCTTTTGGAGAACGCGAAAAATGTGAATTCCATCTCGTCAAGTGGTGTCAGCAAAACTAAAACAAAAGAAGGAAAAGTATCAGAATTCGTGATTTTAGGACCTGATTACTTGTTTCATGGTGTGACAGCAGTCATTCAAGAAATGAATTTGAGAACATCTAAAGAAAATGGGTGTAGGGATTTTGTCCAAGTAAGCGATAACTAACGTGAAATACATGGCAATCATGTTCCATGTCAGCTATTGTGATACAAAGAACATTTAAAGTAAAATCAATGTCGTTTTTAGTTTGCAGCAAACGCTGCTGGAGCTGACAAAACCAATAAAATATGTGGCCGAATTTCGCGAGATGAAAACTGGAATGAGAAAAACGTAACAGATCCGAGACTTCAAAGAAGCTACTTCAATTCGGATGGAACCATTCATCTTCACTTTTCTTCCGATTACTTGGAGGATGACGACGAAGATGAATCGAATCATTCAGATATAAAAGAACGAGATGTCGGAATTGAGATAGTTTTCACTTCATACACAGGTTGCTAAAACAGGAAAACTACTTGCAAACAAATTACGTTTCATGTTTGTCTGCAATGATAATTTTATGTTTTCAGTTTGTCCCAACCCAGCAAATTCGTGGAAGAAGTTGAAACCCTGCTCAAAGAGGGAAAATATGTCTTGTATTTATAGTACACTATTTTGTGATTCAAAAATTGACTGCGGGTTTCAAGGCGAATTCGGTGTTGATGAAGACGGTTGCTACATCCCCTACATTTATATATCCACATGCATTATCGGAAGCTTGTTTTTAACAACGAGCTTAATTTACTTGTTTCTGAGGTGGGTCACTAAAGTTCCAAAGGAGTATCAATCATCATTGACTACCTAGCAGATGTATCTAGCTAGAATAGAATTGTTGTAAAGTTTTCCATGCACCGCGCTCAAAATAAAAAAAGATAGTAATCGTGCGTGTTACTTATCGCGCGTGCATTCATCTTATTACAAATTTTGATTGAATTCCGATGTGGTTTTGTAAAGATTTATCATTATCAAAGTAAATTTCAAACAATGTAGTACGTGTTCCCTTCCAGTTACAGCTCTATTCGCTGTGCACACTTTTATTGCTATATTTAATTTTTATATTTCAAAACCCATCAGAACATACCTACATTTACCAATGTATCAATGTGGTTGTATTTGATTCATTTTCTTTAGTCATGCAATAATTTCATAGAGATTTGTACTAGTAGCATGCTTTAACTTAGCAAATCTGGTTTTCCTAATATTTTTGACGTCAGCAATTTTGACACGTGTGTACTTAAATGATTGACTACGTAATTGCTTGAACGGCAATGACTTTTCCTGTCCACCGAGAGGAATTTTTTTTGTTAAAAAATTCAGTGGATGCTTGTCAATCTAAAACTGTGCAATAAAAGTAATTTGTAGTTGCACGAACTGAACTTGATACATATGTAGTTTTAATGCGCAAAAATCTACGAAAGAAGTTTTTCTTTTAGAATTATTAGATCTCTTATAATGGATCGAGGAGTTGGATACAATTGGATAACATCAAACATAATATACGATCACAATCAAACTCATCGTGTTAATGGTTTATGACAATAAATACAAACTTGCTGTAGCTCTTTGGATTGATCTTGAGCTTACTACAATATTATGCTACTTCAAAGACAAGGAATATAATTAATTAAATAAGCGTGTGGATGTAAAGGGAAAGGAAAACTAAATGGGGGCCGTACTATGTACATAAATTGATTATTTACGTCATATAAACCTAGTTCATGCTAGTGTAGTGCGAGAAAGAAATAACTAAATTAACCTTACAGGATGCACCGAATAACTAAAATGCTGTTTTCATAAGTTTTATACTGTCTTCATACACATATCATATCTTTTGATCACAAGTTTGATATCAGTTTTCTGGAATCCAAAATGCCAAAGCCGGTTCAAAGAAATCAGCATCATCACTTGATATACATGCGAATACATGAATTTTACATGGCGTGATATGAATGATTTAATTGTTGCGAAAACAAATTCACATAACAGTTTTGGATCAGTGGATCCCGTATTACATAAAAATGCCATTGCATAATATGTAATCTTATTTAATGCCAATAAAAATTTGACTACGCTTCACATAATCATACTTGTTTATCATTAAAGCAAAGATAAACCCAAAGGAAGACTTGAGATTTATGCATATGCACTTGACAAACAATATCCCACATTCTTATACCAAAATACATCCAAGTAAAAGAAATTAATCAAACAAATTACGAAAAAGCCAACATATAAAAACACTCGCTATTGCAAATTTTTACTGTACTCATCTGTCATCCGCTCAATTGCGAGAATGGCAAGCTACTAAGTACGAACATACACATTAATTTCTAAGTAAACCATGAATCCAGTTCTTCTTTTGTTTGCCGTATTCCTAGGGTCCAGTGTTGATCAAGTCGTTTACGGGCAAAGTGTGAATTCATTTGTTAAAGATCAATTATCGAAATGAAAAGAAATTTAATGCAAGCATAAATTTAATCGTTCCTTTTAACTTTAACACTAGCCGTCTCCCCGACTCGGAGAAACAATGAAAATCAAACATTTTCTTCAGGGGAAATTATTTGGCAGGATGAATTTGACAATCTGAATAAGGAAAAATGGAGCAACGAAATAAATATGAATGGTGGTGGGGTAAGTAGATATAATGATGTTTATAAAGCTATGAACAAAACGTAAGCAAATTCAGGGATCGTTAATAAAAAAAATTCCTCTGAATTTGATAATTACAGAATAATGAATTCCAAATTTATGACGACTATGGTGAAAATGCATACGTGAGGGATGGAATTCTTTACATTCGCCCGACGTTATCACTTGATACAGTGTTTGGTGGAAACTATGAACAATTGTTTAACGGCTATTTGAGTCTGGACGGGTAATTTGCTAACTTTTCAAAAATAAACATAGTTTTAGTTGATTTTCTTATTTATAGTATCTTTCATTGACAAATTCCTGTTTTGCAGATGTACAGATGAAAATGGTTGCTCCCGTCAAGCCCAGTATCCAAACATCAATCCTCCTGTGGTAAGCCAACGTCTCCGTACAAAAGGAGCGTTTTCTTTCAGATATGGAAGAGTTGAGGTTCGTGCAAGGATGCCCTCGGGTGATTGGACTTGGCCAGCTATTTGGATGCTCCCAGAGGATTGGAAATATGGGGGGTGGCCAGCTTCGGGGGAAATTGATATTGTTGAGAGTCGGGGTAACAGAAATCTCTTTGACTCAAATGGAGTGAATATTGGAGCAGAGCAAATGGGTTCGACACTTCATTATGGTCCATTTTGGCCACACAATGGCTACTGGGCCGCGCACGGGGAACAAAATACTGTAACAAACCAAGGATTTGACAGAGACTTTCATATTTATGAAGTTATCTGGAATACAGGTAACCGTTCGATTTATGATTACTGGAGCCATTAAAAAATCCCTGCTATGCAATTTTAGTCTTTGCAGATAATCAGTTCTTTGCATTGATAATTCCGCAATATAAAAAGTCGTAAGATATATCATAATTATTTTCATTCATTTATTTTGTTTTAAAGAAACGATCCAATTCAAAGTCGACGGAACTGTAATTAAGACAGTCGATCCCCCAACAGATGGAGGATTCTTTAAGCTCGGCAACTTTCCTGAAGACGTGGCAAATCCTTGGGTAAATGGAAGTAACCCAAAGATGGCTCCATTTGATGAAAATGTAAGTGAAGAGCGGCTAATATTTTTGCGCGTACACATTTTCCTCAATTTCACCATTTACCACTAATTTTCATCTTAATTTGCAGTTTCATTTAATTCTTAATGTTGCAACTGGAGGGGCATACTTTCCTCGCAATTCTAATCCTTCTCCACCTTGGGGTGACTCTACGGTTAGTGATTTATATTCATATTCATTCACTAACCGTAGAGTCACCTTGGGGTGACTCTACGGTTAGTGAATGAATATGAATATAAATCACAGTTTATGAACGGCGATCTAAAAACAAAATTACATTAATGTTTTGTAACAAAATGTTTCTCGTTCTGTTTTCACTTCCAGCCATTTTTAGACTTCTTTAATAATAGAACAAGTTGGCTGCCTACATGGGAAGGAGAGAATGCAGCAATGGCTGTGGATTACGTTCGCGTCTATGCTGCCTAAAGGTTAAAGAGTTCAAATAACCCCCATCCCACGCAAGATGAACAACTCCACCCAGAATCATCTTCCATCCATTCTTGATTATGAAACACTTATAGGAGAAAGCCAAAAAATATTTAAAAAGTCATTGGTGGTGTATTGACTTCATTATAAGTATTAATATCTAAAGTTTACACCCATCACTTATTATTTTTTGCTAATGATTTGATGGCATTGTACTTACTGCAATGTTCGCATCACAGCCTTTCATTTCAACTGAATACAACTCGAGAAAGACAAACGACATAATTATCAACATAATCTAGAGTCTCTGTGGAAAAAAGTCTGAATGATGTCAATTTTATTGTAGTGTACAAAATATATGTTCACCTTCACAGTCTACATCCCATGTTTTATATTCCGTTGCTCTATTATTTGCAAATTTAATTTTTTCACATTACACATTATAAAAATGCATTTACTATTCTGCAAAGCTTAAACATAAATATAGTACAAATTTCTCTAAAAACCATTACACTGCGTCGTGTCAACTCTCTGTATATAGTAATGAGTTATGAATTTCACAGATTCATTTGGCAAATAAATGAGGACCATTTCTCAGTTGAGCTCAAGTGAGTACAAGTCATTTTTCATGACGGCACTGCAAACTTTTACTCTAGCAGGTATATCATATTGTATCAATATACATTCGTTGTATTACACAATATCATACATTTACTACAGGAAAATTGCAGTAGCAGTTGTTGCCATTTAGCGTGATTTTCAATATTATGTATTTTCAAAAGTGATTCATTGGCTCCGCGTGAGTTTCCAATTTATCAATACCGAAAAAAATTACAATTCTTTCCAGGCAGTCTTTCGACGATAAGAGATGAAATGATTCATTTTATCATAAATTTTTCTAGATGGGACACTTCTTTTTGCTCTACTTTTTTATGGGCGAACATATTAAAGCAACTAGTAGTATCTACGTATCTTGCATGTATGTCTTATGTCATTGTTGTATTTAACTAATTCTGCAAAATGTGTCCTACTTCACAAAAATTTACCTAATTTCTGTTGCATCTATTCATTGTTTTGGGAGTTGATCATAATAGGTTTGCGTGAACGATTCTAATTTCTTGGCCAAGATTTTAAACTTGATGAAGAGAATAGCACAAAGTCATCAATTATATCTGTCGTAGTTCCATCAATATTTACACTTCTTCTCATCACCACCGGCATTTGATGAAAGAAAAATGAAGAAAGCGTGGTAGCCTGTTGAAATATCAATGTTCTGAAATCCCCAGGCTCAAGGTAATAAACCACTGAAGGACCAATAACTCGTGTCAATTTCGATTACAAAAGAGCGAATATCGTTGTGATTTGTGATATAAGCTACATGCACACAGGGAAAATCGTTCCACTGCCAATACTTTGAAGGCAATGCTCTGAGGCAAACGGCAAACCTAAGTAAAAATATAGAACATTAATCAACATTCCAAAATAAAAAATGAATCTCTCGCCATGTATCCAACAAACATCCAAAATCCGAATTAAAGCATGTCATGTCGTGTGTGGTTTATTTTACTGCATGGCACAGTGCAAAATGCATAAGTAATATTATTATGTGTGAATTTTTTCATGTCCGGAGCACTTGTTCGAGCCGACTTTGATTTAGGAGATACAAGTTGGAAATGGAAAGAAACATAATACAGTCGTAAGGTTACAATAAACAACCATTACGCAAGTATGAAGTGGCAGAAAGTGTCATGATTAGCAATGCTCCACTATCTATTTTCTACTTATTTTCTCAATAATATCGACTATATTTCAAACTTCATAAGTGTCCCACAGCGAATAAATGTTTTCATGAGAAATAATATTCTACTTCTCATTCGCCGTCAATTTGAAATACTTCTTTCTGTAACGGCACAGTTTCAAATTGAGTAATATCGACTGAGTCGTCTCCCCATATAAACTGTTATGCTTCAGGATAGTGAATCCGTAAATATGCAAAGACAATTACAATGTAAACAAATGTGGTGCAGCGACTGCACACTATTATAAAACTACTATTAACTACAAAACAAAAAAAAGTACTTATTTTTATTTATATTCTGTAGTTGCTGTTTTTTACCCCTTCCCTACTCCTCTTCAGATATCCCTGAATGAGAGTAAAATGGTGTAAAGTATCAAGATTTATGAGTATCTATTTCTGGACCTTTAACATGATATCTCTCTCTTTCTTCCTCTCGATGAGCTGAAAGTGAATAGTTCCTTGTATTTTTGCACATTTCTTCTATTATTGAGATGCGGGTCTTTACATTTTTTCATGCATCATCCTGCAGATTTTCTTTTCTTCTTTTGGAGTGCACGAGGGCTTAAAATCAGACTTCCCATCAACATATTTCTCTTTTTAGTCGTTGGGGATACAACAAGGCATTAAGAACAGCCACTATTCTTCTTTCCTTGTCAGTTGTCAATCCCTCGTTTCAAAGTTGGACATGAAAAATTCATTGCACGTATTGACAAACTGTACTACTCAAGTTAGTCTAATTATACCAAAAGACTGTATGTACCAGTTTGTAAGCATTTGCGGAATTGTCTTGTAGGAGCGTTAATGTGCCTTCTTTCTTGTTTTTCACATGTGCTTATTGCATTCTTCAATGAAACTATAGACGCCTAATTACTTGCAGCCTTTATTCCTTTTTTCTCGAAAACATAAATTTACAGTGAACTAAAAGCGTACTCTGCACTGAATTACAATCCATTTCTCCATTGCATGTAAATTTGAGTCATTTATTGAGCATAACTCATACAATATGCGTATAAAAATTTGTAACGTTAATATGCATAAGAAAACCATATTTTGGGGAGTTTTGAGATTTTAAATGCCGTGATGTCAATGAAATCTTCACCTTGTTTATCTCACTCAACACTGAAATCTGTAATGCAAGAGGATAGAATGTAAAATTGTAAAATTACGTACTAACGATGTAAAATGCGATCATTAAGCCAACTATTTCTTGACTCGTTGATCCCTTGCTTGAAAAAAAAATATCTGCAAACATTGGCCAAGTCCAAGTTTAAAAAGGTGTTATCACTCATAATATGCTACAAATAATTATTGAAGAGTTTACTCATGTTCCTCCCGGAAATATCCTTTAAAACCATTAACATTTGTATCTGTGCAATAAAACATGTAATATCTTAACTATCAAGTTCCTCCCTCCACAAGGGTTTATAATGAATTGTGCTATACCATTACAAACACGTTTTATTTTATGTTCTAGAATTCTAGTTTGTTTGAAACGTACAATCCATAAAGAAAGTGAGTATTGACACTACCACTGCACTCGAGGTTTACATATTTGTAACGACACAGCTACAGCGAAATCGTATCAACGACTTGGTTGCATGTATTCCCATTTAAAAGCAAGCAGTGTTATGTTCAACGATAGAAAAGTGTCTCTGCGTGCCTGTTTTATTATTAGTTCCAGAGATTTTCATCCACCACAGTGAATGGTTTTTGTTTCTCAAGAGTCATGCTCAATTGCATTCTTGACTTGATAATTGTTTGTTTTCATGTTATCCCGCTAATTAGTAATAAGATCGAAAGGGTGTGTCTGAATTCTGATTGTCCTCCTGATTGGAAAATGAAAGTTTTTCAAAAGCATTGAATATGCAAACTTTTGTAGCTTTTTTATCAGCTACATCATTTATATAATATGGTTAACTACTAGTTGTTGCAAATATTGTTCTTTTAATTATTTTGGGATTTCATGATTGATTATTTGCTTGTTGTGCTATTGTTTGCATTCGTGCCCATCGGAATAATCCTAATGTTCATTGGATGTTTCTACTGCTTCTTGTGAGTCTTAATTTTCAGTTGAATATTTTCAATGATCCTTTTTGTAAATATTATGTGTATAATTTTCGTAATCTTAGGAATAATCAGTTTCATTAATAAATTTTCAATAAATCGCAAAATTTGTTTCTTCAAGGTTTATTCAGCATTGCGCTACATACAGTGATGACTCAGATGAGCAGCGATCTAATGAATCTCCAAATGCGAGACGAGACGAGGGGACCCCAACCCCTTCGTCGTATAGTGTTCCAAATGAAACTCATGTCACATGGGAAAGACGTGAAAATAATATTTCATCATTTGATGGTGGTGGTGGAGGAGGAAAAAGATTGGGTGTTCCTGCACTAACTCACGCTTCCAGTGACCTCGTCATAGGCAATTCCGAGCAGCTCCCTCCGCCATACCACAGTATATGTTTTAGCAAGTTTGATAATAAAGACAACTCTTCAATGCAACATGCAACTTTTGTGTGAGATTTAAAGCACCCTCAAGACACGGGTGGCTAATTTGACGACTGTGAATAATCTTTCTTTTTTAACGTTCTATTTTCAATACAATCATTCCCACTTTCGTCAAACATTAATGCATTTTTAAGTTGTGGCAAAATGTTAACTCGTGTTACTTGTAAAGTATTGACTCAATTTTGAGGAAATTGGCTGAAATCATTTGCTCAAAGAATATATTATGCGTAATAAATCGTGACACATGTCAGCAGTATTTGTATATTCTAATATTCTTTCCATCACTGAATGTCATGTAACGTATAGGTAATTGCTCGATTTTCAGTTTGATTTTAATGTTAATGATGTCTAAATTTGGAACTTCAATCTCGTCATAATAGGTAATATTATGCTCCCCAGCGTAAATTTTTATCACATAATTGAAGAATAAAGGGCATACCCAGTAAGTAATAATGACTAATGAGGAATGATACCGGACTTGCCATTTCATACTTCCTTGGCATTTGGAGAAGCCTATCATTTCATGGGTTTCTTTATTGTACGCTTGACAGGTGTTAAATTATCATAAATTTTATTTCTCCCCAGTCACAAAAAGTTTCATTAATGATTTCATTAATAATGATAATATAATACGCACTTGTTAAATGAACAGAGATTTTCTGGAAACGTTTAATGATTTGGCATGGGCTAAGCTAACAACATGAATCATATTTTATGAGCGAGCAATAAAACGATGACATTTAATACAGTTTAAATTAGGTTTGGGCCAAAGTTTGGGTTCACATTCAACCTTACTTTTAGATGACTTTTAGTATAATACATTGTTATTGCATACGTCAAGGTTACATCGTTAGCAAAGTTTAGGACCTGTATTAGAACACGAATGTGTCATAAAACCCAACCCAGTGGTAAAAACGACAGAGATATGCATATGGGAATAAAATTAAAATTGATTTTGGGAGGTACTGGTTCTGCTTGTTAACGTTAAACCGTAAATAGTAATTTTGACTGCATGTCATAGTAAAATTCACCAGATGTAGACGCTGTCCCTCTTATGGCGGCTAACAATAAGGCAGCTTTTCGGTGCAATGATTATTGGTTTCAATAATTATTCACAGTCGTATGGTATGTCTGTGAATTAGAAGAATCGAACGCGCTGTCCCAAATGTAAAATGTCCCCATCGTCAAAATGTTCAGAGAAGATGCCATAAACTCGGAGTGTTATATTTCATTGAATTGCTACCACCTAAATTTGTGCAAACTATTGCAGTTTCTCATTTGTAGTCGTAAGTCATCTCTCATATCTCATCATTGGCATACTTAAAATTTCCCTGATCAATGAGCAAGTTTTTTAAAACTTGTGTCATATCGATCGTATCTCTTTAAATTTTAAATGATTTTTTACAAGGTGCAAAAATGTGCGGACAAGGTTTTCGTGATTTACGTGTTCGGCTGCGACATAATTGGAGACTTTTGGTTGCGATTCTGGCACCTATAGTTTTATCTCCAATAGCGTGGGCACATCGAAATGACAATAGCTCAGTGTCGGACCCGAACCAAGTAAGATTTTAACTCACACTTTCATGTTCACTGGATAGTGTGTCTTTACAATGTAATGAGTGGGTCGACGATTGATTTCAGAAATTTAGAGCGGCATATGTAATTGCACTGATGGCAACATTTTGGGTATTGGAAGTAATCCCCCTTGCCATTACATCACTTCTTCCGTTAGTGTTATTCCCACTGATGGACATACAAGATGCAGGTTTGATTTCCATTCGAAAATGAGATGCAACAGAGTGCCACGAATGTCATGTGCTTAATTTCTTGTGTCTTGCAGCGTCTGTCTCAAAAAATTACATGAAGGAATCAAATATGATATTTTTGGGTGCAATCATACTCGCATTGGCGATTGAGTACTGTGGTTTGCACGTTCGTCTAGCATTACGAGTAATCAACATTTTTGGGACAAACCCTCCACGGTATCAATCAATAATCAATTAACTTATTTAAAGTAAGGTTTTTTAACCCGACGATTAAGATCACTAGTCCATTTTATACTATTTGGATTATGTTATGCAGTATCATGCTGGGAACAATGATAGTCGCAGCCACAATGTCTATGTGGCTTTCCGACACATCTTGCACAACTATGCTCCTTCCTATTTTGTCGGCGATTACTGCAGCCATGTTTCGAGTACATTGCATAATATTGAATTTACTTGTAAAATACCGGAGTTTTAACCAATATTAGAGAATTGTCATTAATAGAGGAAGCATGCTCAATTAATTTTAGGAAGAACAAGACGACATAGTGGCTCGCCACCACGAAGATGAAAATGATTTCGGGGGAGGAAATAATGATTCCTCATTTGCCCCTAGAGTACGACGAGAATCCCATGTATTTGCAAACTCTGCGCTTACTAGCCACCTGCACAATACTGTACGACGAAAAAGTAGGCGATCAGACGCCTCGAAATCTTCATCCAACCCGCCTGGCCCAAATCCCACAGCAGCCAATTCCAAAGCTACGATCCCCAACAATGCGCCGTCCTTGTCAGATTCCGGCTTGGACGAAATGACCTTTGTGGAACCTGAAGCGCAATCTGTTTCAGAAATATCTAGCATGAGTGTCATTATGGAAGGTGTTGCTGTTCCTCCTCCACAGCAGCCAGAAGATAAACCACATACGGAATCTAACGGAAGCTTGGAAAGGTAGTGTATATCTTTGAGATTTTCCCATTTTATACTTTAATGACCATTTGAATAACTATTGAAAAATTGGTACCCATTTGCAGAGATTTAGAAGACATTGAGCTACAAACAAATATTAGAAAAATGCTTTTGTTTGCAGTTGCTTACTCTGCAAGCATTGGAGGGACAGGTTCACTAGTTGGAACGGGTCCAGTTAAAGTTTTCAAGGAGCTCATAAAAGAGTAAATGTGTAATGAACATTGTTTCAATGAAATCTACATATCTTATATATATAAAGCAATGTTACCTAATAATTCAAAATTCTCTCTGATTTTAGATATAAACTGGAGAAGAACGATGACTTGGTGGGAATAACTTTTTTAACCTGGATGGGATTCAACCTTCCTCCGCTTCTCGTAAACATTGTGATTGTGTGGGTGTTCCTAATATTTCGATATGTGGGTTATAAACGCTTACGCAGTCCAGACAGAAATAGACTAATAGAAAAGCAAAAGGTTAAGGAGTATTTACGCGAGGAGTATGGAAAGCTTGGACCAATATCGGCTCATGAAATTGGAGTCGGTATCATATTTTCATCTGTTGTGTTATTATGGCTTCTAAGAGACCCCCAAGTGTTCCCAGGATGGGACTCAATCAGTAAGTCAGGAGGAACTGGAGATTCTACAGCAGCAATGTTTGGAGTGATTCTTCTCTTTGTGATACCAAAAAATTGGGGCTTCATGAATTGTGGCAGTACGTTTTTAAATGCACATACGCAAAATGCATTTCTGACATGTATCAAATAAACATTGTATGCAAGAAAGAAAACTAATCCCGATTCTGTTTCTAAAGAAAAATATAAACCAGGACCATATGAGGCACTTTTAGATTGGAAATTCGTTTCTGCTAATGCCCCATGTATGTACATGTTATTTGCGTACTCACTAGTAGAAATAAACATTATTCGCACTTCAGGTTCAATGATCCAATGAAATTTTATGCAAAAAATTATAGGGGGCTATATTCTTCTCATTGGAAGTGGATATGCGATAGCCGACGCTTCGCAGAAATCTGGCTTGTCACAATATATTGGCTTAGAATTAGACACGCTGAGATACCTTTCCGATTCTGCGTTGCTAATAATCGTGATGGTCATTACTTCATTTATTACTGAAATTGTCTCAAGTTCGTGAAAGTCTTTTAATTGGATCACCCAAGCGTTCAACTAATTTCAACCAAAATAAATACAATTTAAAGCAACTTTTCTTTATTTTAGATACTGCCTGTGCCAGCTTAATTCTTCCTGTACTTTTCAGCGTGGTAATTCATTATTACTCCCATTATTATTGCACAAAGGTAAAACTAAAATCATATTAACTACCTGAATTATGTTTTTAGTCATGTGGACTGAAGATCCATCCAATTTTCTTGACCATGGCATCTGCAATCACAGCTTCGTATGCATTTATGCTTCCGATATCATCACCACCAAATGCCATCATATTTGCGACTGGAGAACTGCGCATTCGAGAAATGCTAGTAAACGGTTTATTTCTCAATATTGTTTGCACTCTCGTTCTTTATACTGCCATTTTAACATATGGTGACGCTATTTTTCACTTTTCTTCTTTTGAATCATTTGTTAATAATCTCCCAATATATCAGAACTGCTCTTCCTTCGATAAAATGAATTGACAATAACTGACTACTTTAATTAATTGTAGAATAAATATTTCCAGGAAAATCATTTTTAACGTTAATCCTTGATGTGTTTTAAAAATTTGCGATATGGTTTTGTCTTTGTCTGCATTGTTTCTTTTTGTATTTTGTATTGCTATTTATTATTTAAGTGACATGCATGAAAACCTTTGTCTTTAGGGGCTTGCATAAGAGTACTTGATACTTGAGTACCTTAACAAGATTTTCTATATTACTATAATAAGCAATATTTCAGACCAAACCCCTGCTTTATTGTATGTAGGTATGTATCTAGCATGTACACAACACTACATAGAGAATTGGGTGAAAGTAAAACTAGACTCAATGTCAGTCCATGAGTTGCCTCAAATTTCAAGGTGTTGATAGATCCAGTCTACATAAAAGTCTGTATGACCATTAGACCCTTAGACAAAGTGATGAAAGGGTCGAATTCATGACATTAACCTTGAAAGAGATTTGGGTATAAAATTTTTTGGAATTGTGTGGGAATGTCACATTTTCTAGGACACTGCGTATTTCAAGCTTAACAGCATGAGTCACAATCAAATATAGCACTTGAAACGATGTACAAGAATAATGCGTAGGTATCTGATGCTCCCTTGCTTCCACAAGAACGTAATAAACAACACACGAAATCTACTTGTGTAATCAGTCATGACTAAAAGGCAAGGACCTTCTATTTTCGGCTATTTTCAAAATATTCCGAAATGATTTACATATCCCATAGTTTAAGGTCATTCCGAGACAAAATCCTTTCTGCTTAAATCACCATTCCTTATGACTAGAGAGCTCATAAAAATGTATTACAGCTTTGTCGGCTGCTACGGAATGCTTACACTATTATAGTGTGTATTATTGTTAGCTGGTATTCCCACTTTGTTTATTGTTGGCGATTCTGCTAAAGCCTATAAGCAAAGCAACAAGGGCATTAACTTATTTGTGGTGTTAAGCATCATTTGAAAAAATAATCTTGAAATCTTGAGCCTTTCAAATATTGGGTTATTAGGGTGGGATTTCGCTTTGTCAATGTTACATTCATGACGAAAACTCCACTACTTGCAATTCCATTTCTTTCATGGTCAAAGTTACGCTGCAACTTGCAACATCACAAAGACAGGAACACAATGCACTTTATGAACATAATGTTGAATGCAGTAACGTGCTGAAAATATTGGTTTGTCGAGTATATATTCATGTAAACAAAACCAGTAGCCCAATACCCCCGATTATTCTTTAAGGGCTAGTGGTGATTGCGATGATTACCTGTCTGTAGTGTAAAAAAAATACATCCTAGGTTATCCTAATGAAAAATTCTACACGCATACCTTTTGCATTGCATGTGAATGCATTTATTTAAATATAGGCTCTTAGTTAACAATTTTGCACAACTGGTAGCTTATTGATGTTTACAGTTTTGACTGTGGACATGAATGATTTTACAACAATGGCATACAAGATAGAGGAGCACATCACAAACACATTTTACGACAACATCTCGTTGGTGAGCTATGCAAATGAGCGAGTCATGAGCAATAAAAGACATCGTATGTATCACAGGTCGCAATTGTAAGTTGACTAGGAGCATGTACCAATTGTGCTTTAGCATAGGCGATCTTGAAAATATATGGATGAAATTTACTTTAAGCGTATTACAGTGATGATTCACATTCAAATAATAAGCCTAAAATGAACATACAAATGAAGCTGATGTCAACACAATACGAATGAAAAAACAACGTTTAAGAGAATTCAGTGCTTACTTTTGTGCTATACTGATTTGATGACTGCACAATATTTCTCGAAAGAAATATAAACTGACAATGAGATGCGGATTTTCTTTATCTTTCAGTCAGATTTGAACTGGCGATTGGCCAACACCATGCAAACACAGTTTTGATGGGATCCCTCACACATTTGCATAAAGTCGATTAGGAGAACTCGGCATTTCCTTTCATGAAATACTAGATCTTTTATGACAGAAATTTATAGTGACATTTTCAGTCAGGTCTAATAAATAGAAATTGAGACGAGTGATGATTTTTATCGCTGTGATCTGAATCAAGTTTTAGGGTTCAGTATTTCAAATATAGATTGGTGATAAAACTTTTTATACTATCAAAATGTCACCGTCATTTATTGCGCATCTCAGCATCACCACGCTGGTGATGTTCAGTGTAACGGTGGTGCAAACATGGCCGGTATCCCTCTCCGGGTTGACTAAATCTCAGGAAAATGCAATTCAAGAGGTAAATTTGCATAATCTAAGCAATGAAGTGGTGGATAAAATAATCGCAAAAACGGGAATATAGAAATGTGTAAAAGTAACGGTGATTGATTTGATTTTCTTTAGCTTCGGGAAAGGGTTGAGAACAGTCTACCACACGCTTATATGAGTGAAGATTTATATCTGCTAAGATGGCTTACAGGTTCGTGAAGTGATGATAGTGTTAATTTTTGGGCAAACTGTGTGAATAAATCATATATAAGCAAATTTTAACATTCTGCTTTCAGCGAAAGATTTTGATGTAGACGCTGCTGAAAAGTTACTACGTGAGGTACGCAAGATTCACATACGTTTTTTAATGATTGGCTTTTGTAGTTATAAAATAACGATGTATTAATTTTGATAGAATCTGAAATGGCGGGCAGAAAATGACATTGATAATATCCTTCTTGAGGATTTCTCACAAATGGAGCAAGAGTATCCCTACCAGGTATAAATTCAATTCATAATTGCAAAAATATGCCTATAATTTTAATTACTCCATTTTAAAGATATCAATGTATATTTATTTGTTACAGTTGAATACGATTGGAGACAAAATGGGCCGACCAAGTAAATTTTAATGCAACAAAATGATTTTTCAAAACAAATCTTTACAATTTTATATCATTTTTTCTTGACAATCCTTTCTCGATTTGCAGTTTTGTACTTCAGTTTTGGTGAATGGGATATACGAAAACTAGCAGTTGCAGGATTGCTACCAAAGCTCAATAGGTAAACAAATAATAGTATATGATGTACTCTTCTCGTACTTCATGTATCATGTAATGCTAGCAAATAACTTATGACCTTATGAGGAAGTAATATTCTAACCAGTATCTATTTTATCTATGACCAACATTATATTTTCTACTATATATTTTTCAAGATATTTTGCCAAAATGTTTGAGGATGCCGACAACCAAGTTCGGGTACTCCGATCCAGAGGAAAAAACGTAAGTAAACTGCATACTGGAATGAATTTTACATGCATACATATATTGTCTTATACTGCACTGAGTGACAATCGCAATAATTAAATTTCAGATCACCCAGTTTAACATGATTCTGAATATGGATTCATACAACGTTCCTCAGCACGCGTGTTTTCAATGTAAGATTTTATGCTAAAAGTAGCGAGTATCCCCCTTTCACGAACGTTTATTATTAAGATCTCACCAATCAGTAGAGTATTTTAGTTTTCACGCAAAAACGTTTTACAATATAAATATTTTATTGCATTATCTTTCTAAGGCTTGCCGTTTTACACAACACTGACACAAACGCTGGAAGCGAGGTATCCAGGAACTGCTGAACGTGTTATATTTGTTAACTGTAAGATTTTGTATAAACATGGCGATTATCTAGATCTTTAGCTTTTTTGCAATTTAGTTTAATTTACTCTTAAACTTTTACTGTTATGCAGCACCCACTGTTTTCGGAGTGGTACTGAGACTGATCCAAGGGGTGTTGAGCACCAAGTCCAGCGAAACAATGAAGATTTATGGATCAGATAGGAAGGTATGGGAGCCCATCTTGCTTGAATTCATTGATCGCAGTCAATTCCCGAAAGATTTATAATTCAATGCTTAATCCATTACTCAAAAATCCATAAGTGTTTCAGTCAACTTGTAAAACTCTCGAGCTAATGACTCAATGAAATGTTTCGTAATAAATTTCACACGATTCGTAGTGATATTAACACGTGCATGGTTGGATCTTGTGTTTCAAAATGTTTTTAAATTTATTGTCGTACTCTTAATAATTGCATCCATTATATATAGTATTAATTTAAACTAATAGTTGCACGTTGACAAAATTAAATAAATTTTAATTTTGCTCCTCTACTGCCTACTGACTCTTTACGCGGCTGCTGCGGATGGAAACAGTAGGACTACGCTGTTCCTGGGACCAAGTACAATCTCATCCATCGTAATATTTTGGCTGCATAAAGTTGAGGTTTTTATATTTTCTCTCTGTATCGTCTTGTTAATCTCTTACATTTGAGGGCTCAACGTGCATTGTGCTCCGCATGAAACTCAGCAACATTAAGGTTAGAGAGATGGAGATTAAAACATAAAACTCCGCTAAAACCAAGATCATGAAACCATTTTTAAGTAACTTGCATTGAAACCAATTTTTAAATAAACCTACATTAAAGCAACTATGCAAATTTATGAAGTATTTGTAAAACTTTCAAAATGTTCAAGCCATGTGGCTGTTGAATATTAAAGGAGTACTTAGCTTATGTATGGTCAAAAACTCCCAAAACTGTAAATATATGGATTTGAGTTTATTAAAACAAAAGGTTCAGAATTCTGAATTAGAAACAATATCTATCGCGTATTATTAAACTGCATTGTTTGCATTTACCCCATATTTGGACCAAGACCTTCTATATTATTAGAATATTCTGCATCCTACGGCAGTTTAGAGCGTTGGTGCTTAAATTTAGTAGAAATTTTAAATTCAACTACTGTTTTATTGCTTTTAAGGGTGTTTTTTGTTGAATATATCCTCACTGAGCTAGAAAGTTTAAGTATGTAACGATTACGAAGCATATTTAAAGGGAATATTTAAGGGAATATTTTAGCGTTTTTTGCAGCATATTTATGCGCCTATTTTTAATGTTTTTACGGCATATTTCCTTACCCTCTAGTTATTAGCTATCCAACGTGGAAATGCTGTTTCAGTTATGGGAACATTTCCACCATCGAAACCTTTATCGGGTATATTTTATATTTTATACTTTATTAGTGTATTTGAAACATGCTTTTAAGTAGCAGTTATTTTATATAAATGTTAAATTTTGCTAAAGTGAAATGTTATTTGAATAAAAACCACTAATTTATAATGCATATTCCCTGAACTTAATAAAGGTTTATCTAACCCCCCCCCCCCCCATAATTAAAATGGTCAACATAATTTGTCAAAATACTCATTTGTTACTACCCTTGTTGTAATTATGTTTCATGCAATGACAAGTGCAGAGATAGCAAACAATGAAGATGAAAATGAAAACACATTGGAACCATCAAAGTCAACTGGGAATACTACGACATTATGGATAGTTGAGGAAACTTCTGAAGAGCCATCAGAAGTAAATAGCAATGAGTTATTGACGGCTAATAACACAGCGCTGCAAAGAAGGGTTGCGACCTTGGAAAATCGGGTATGTATAGATGGTAGGACATATGCCTCTGACCTGACATTGACGTTTATTTGTTAAATTTTGCGTAACACGCTGCTGTCCTATTTGTTTGCTCTTTCTCGACTTCAAGCTGGACGCTGTAGAAGCACTACTCATTTCGTTAAGCAATGATGCCCGGTTTTATCATGTATGGTTTTTTAATGACATACTTGTAATTTTCTACTACATGCATTGCTGTATTTATGTCTCCATTCTAACTTTCTATATGCACATTTCATTTAAATTTCATATTTACCAATAGCCCACATCCGAGACACAATACGTAGATTGGAATTGGGCGATAAAACATGGTCTGCGTAATGTAGCCATTGAATTTCAATGAATACGATAATTGCAAATATTGAAATAATAATATTTCCTGTTCCCTTCATTGCAGAAAATCGTGGACGATCGTCATCAAAGCATAGAGTCCGATTGAGTGACCAAGTAATTTGTGTAAGTGATCCAGCCGAAGAGGATGCAAGTGGAACTAGTTGCGCATGCATATCACAATCAAATATTTCCTTCAGGAAACCGTCAATCAGGACTGTTCCTTCCAAACACGTGTTATCAGTGCAAGTTCGTGATGAAGAGAGAAATGAACCTGAAGAAGAAAAAACTGAATCAGAGTTCCAGCAATTGAAGCAGGTAAATTGTAGAGTTTATAACGGGAGCGTCTTTGCTTCAAGTTATGACAATGAAATATTAGGTATTTTAAACATTTAATGCATGATTATTTCAGGTCGTAAGCACTCATGATACGAACTGTGCTATTTTGGAGGAGGTTGATCTCCTAACGGCTAAAAGTTTCAGTGAAATGACTGAGGCAGTAATAAGTGGAAGTTTTGATGTAGTTAAAAGCGTGATGAGTCTGTTTACGTCGGACCAACCAGAAAACCCAGCGGATTCCAAAGAAGATCTAGAGCTTCAAAAGAGCCAAGAAAAGAAGTAGGCGCTCGTGTTCCCACACAGTAGCTTTCATGCTTCCATTTATTTTATTGCCTCATGCGTGAAAAATTATGTTACATAAAGATTCTCGGGCTTATCGGTAAAAGTTTTATCTCGAAATTATAAATACAATCAAAATTCCTTATGTACAAATTTCATTAACAGCTATCGCACTTGAAATAAAACATGCGATTTCAAACTGAATATTCTACCACTATAAACTAGAAATGACAATTTTTCCAACTATTATGTAATATAGCAAAAATATTGATTTGAAATTTAATATTATTAATTATTAGATAACACCACAAACCTAAAAAATTGAACACTATTCTAGCCGAATCTTTTTGGTAGAAGCGCCTGAAGAAACCAACTTTTCTACAAAATTCTGAAGCATAAAACCACGACCGGAAGCAAGTGGAATATTCTTGAAGTGTTTGACCTGAAAATCAAATCAATTTTTGTTTCAATATATCTGAAATGCATTGAATATTTTATAACCTTATCAAGTGGCTAATATATATTACCGCACCTCATGCCCTTCCGCTTCTGCAAGATCTACCATTTCAAACGCATCTATAGCTTCAGTAAGCCTTTGACTAAAATGCAGTAGTATCACTGGGTACTTCGAGGATCGTAGGGTTAACAGGAATCCAAATTTTAGCAGTGCAGCAAAAGTTTTCCAACCGCTACTTTCCAACCCACTTGACTCATTTAAAACGTCAACATTTGCATTCAATACTTTAAACACTGTTGACAAGACTTCTTTATCAAAGTACTTCATGGGGGCAATGAGAAATGGCTCAGTTTGCTTCAGCAACAGGTGCATCTAAATAATTAATACACATGTCTCCAATTATTAGATTCAAACCTTAAACATGGTGCATTACCACTTTCCATTGAAAATTTGGGGCACTTACCACAAGTGGCTCCACTATGGAATCGTTTGGAATATTCCAGTTTTCATCCTCGATCCATACGATAGTTTTGCATTGCCCCATTTTAGATATCGGTTTGAATGCATCATCCACCACATCCTGAAGACTACTTAAGGAACCAACCAGAAAAGTTTTGATGGTATCAGATTAGTAAATCTTCTGCTGAATTACAAATTAACTTTTACATTCATTCATTATTGCTCAACACATCTTACTTTGCTAACGAAGGATAAGAGAATCCAACAGGCAAAATCAAATCGGATATAGCATCCAGTAACTCAAAACTAAAAAATCAACATTTAAAAAGATTTATCATAATAATTTCAATGACAAATGTTTCAACAATGCAAATTTAAAAGATTAATATTTTTACCCGAATTCTCGACAGATTTCAGAAGTGACACAGGTTAGATAATTTTCATCTTGTATCTGCGACCCGTCCTCCATAAAATATATACCAGTCTTTCCTAAACGATCCTTTGTCTTTTTATCAAAGAAATTGATGGCAACATTCCAGGAAAACTCAGTCACAACTTTTAATTCTTCATCTAAAACTTGCCTCGATTTAGACCCGTCATCTTCACTACTTGATGACACCAAGTCAGGCTGAACTTGATGCATTTTAACGTTTAATTAGTCTAATTATGATCTCACTCTCACTACTATACGAACATGAACAGCTAAAGAGGCACACGTATCTATCAGGTTCTGGGTCCTGGTTCCTTCGTAAAATCGAGTACCAACTTATATAATACCAGGTAAGTTGAATGAGGTTGCTTAGAAACTTTCAAGTTTCATATTTCCACATGTGACGTGTAACGTGGCAACCAACTCAATCAATGTATTTGCTGGCGTAATCAATGTAATAAGCTATCATAGGGTCCCACCATCGGTAAAATTAAAGTAGTAAATATCTTCAACGTAGTAGTTACTGTCATGATTTTTAAGCTACTACAAGCAGTTCCACGATCGACAAATACGCTATAACTTTTGTGTTGTTAATTTGTTGCTCATGATCTCATGGATAGCATTAAATTACGTAGTAAATTCGAATGATTATTACGGTTATATTTTTGAATTTAAAATAACGTTTATCAATAACACGATTAAAACAAATTAACTAGAGGTTATTTTGTCGTTCTAAGCGAGTATATGTATCTTTCTCAATGACCGTTTCATGGATAAGCTTTATTGGCAAGGCAAGGGATATAGAGTAAAAAAATATAACATGAGTTCATTCAAACTTCTCACGTTGGCCGAGCCAATCAATGTCTTTTACTTTGTTCACAGCAGCAGTGCACTGTACGCGCTTCACATTATTGGCAGAAAGGTGAAGAAAGGGGATAAAAAGTCAGCTACATAAACACAACAAACAATGCTTCGCTCACATGCAGTTTGACAGACAAGTGTGGAGTCTCTCTTTCGTCGTCCGTTGAGTTCTTGTTTTGTTTTTATTTCTAGCTATTTACCATGCCCGTAACAATTTAGTTTTCAAGTTGTTTTCCTGAAATTCTCGCAGTTAACCAACTCTTTTTGAACATTAATCTTTCCGTGGAACGTGGCTTTTAACATAAAGAATCGTATCGTCGGATCGTATTATTTTTTAAAAGCAGAGTAGATTGATTGAGCAGATGATTAAACGCAGGATCCTTGAACACAAGCAAGATCAAAAAACTGTTATTATTGAAAGCTTGTTGACCTTCGAGATTAGGTGACACAACACGGATATCACCTGTCACCTTTCACAGCACCATGAATAGTAGTGTGTTCCGGAGAAATGAAGCGCTGTCAAACACTTCTACAATTGTAGCTGGTGCACGGGATCTTGTAATTTCACGTCAGCCATTCTCCTCCACGCCTGCCGTAACCCCATTAATGAGTGGACAAAATCATAATAGTATGGAAATGGACATTAAGTTGCAAAAGGCAAGTATGAAGTTACCAGTGGGATATTGTTCAGAAGAACTGATTAATCAATCGGTGGTAGTGACGGGTGGAAATAAGCGTCCGAATGTTACTATAAGGGATCATGGCTTGTCATCGTCAGGGCTAATCTCACCAATAATTCTGTCACCTGGTGTCAGTGGTGTCAGGAATAATGTGCAATATACGGAGCCTCGAGGACTTACCAGGCAGTTATCTGGAGGTGAAGATAAATATAGCTGGGATTGTGCATCCAGTACCGTGAATTCATGCGGTTCGACGGGTTCCAGAAGTACTTTCCCATACCCCAAAGTCTTATCACAAGAAAATGATCCTGGGGAGATGTTGTGCTTGGCGTTGAGAACGCTTAATTCATATAAAAGGGTAGATGGGGAAAAGTCACGGCTGTATGGACTCAAAAACCGGAAGGAGAAGGAGGATAAAATTGTTCCTTACGAATTTTTAAAGGTAGTCAAAAGAACATGTTATAATTTTCATTCAGCTTGTTAAGCATCTTGTTAATCGTTATCGTTGTTTAAAATAATTATAGGATACATTCACAGCTGTGAACTCTGAGGCTGCCAACCACGCCCTCCATTTAATATTCAGTACCCTTGATCTCAAAGAAACTGAACAGAGGTTTCGCGACTGTTGGCCGGTTTATGAGAAGAAACTTGAAGGAGTTTTCAGAAGGGTGGCGTTAGATTGGATAAAGCAACTAGTGGAGGTGCGTCTTCGTTTTGATTAATATAAATTAATGAATTCAGAAGAAAATACATTATGCCTTGTTTTTGAAGATGTTATATAACATATAGATCTGTATAATAATCATTTTAGAGCAATCCCGACTTCTTCCAAGATATTCGTACTGAGGCTATAGGGGGACTTTTGGTAAATCCTGGCGGGGATCGATTTATTTCATTCTTGCGTCAACTCAGCCGACTTGCGTTATTTACCGTAGCAAATAAAGTCAAAGGTATGCTTGTAAAAAAAATTTATCTTGTCAATATCAATCACAGTTGCTTAGAACAGACAGTTATAAATGAGACAATTGACTTATTTTCAGGCCTAATAAAACAACAGGTATTAATGCCACCTTCACCAAATTCAGATCTGGAAATTGAAAATCGACAAATGCACCTTTTGGAGTACAGAGCACGGAAAAATGCTGAAGCGGTTTTCCAGAAGTATCATTCACTTTTAAAAAATGAAGCAGCATTTTTGCTAAGAATGCGGTAAGTTCCATCAAACTTGTACTACTTGTAGATGTTGCTCATTGCTCCCAATCCCAGGAAATGACTAATCATAATACCCTCTAACTCTATAATTTACTACCCTCTCCCATAGTGTTATAGAAGAAAACCAGCAACGCGTACAACGTCAAAATGCCATGCAATCGGCAAGACTGATGAGTTATGTGAATAATTATCCCGATCTATTCGAAAATCCAAGTGAAGCTGAAATTGAAGAACGAGATGCTATCATTTCTTCACTGAAGCTGCGAGATCTAGTAACTGGCGAAGACTATAATGACATCTTGCGTAACAGTAAGCATATTTTTACTATTAGGAATGACTGGTTGGGCTTACTCGTAATCTTTTAGTTTAATTTTTATTTTGGGACATTTTTAAAAAATAGGACTCGAATGTGTCTTGAAAAAGCGATGTGAAGAAATCTACAAGCCAGTATCACTGATACAGGACTTAATGGAAGAATTTGGTACAATATGGCACATTTTAGAGATGGACAAATCCGCTCTTCCTGTTTTAGATTGCAGCAAGTTACCGTTTCAACAGGTACAACTTCCATGACCTACACAATTATATTTTATGAAAAGACAGCGAAATTTGAATGTACTTGTGTAATTTGGAGAAAAAATCAAATAATCTGTTTTGGATTTCAGTCTCTTGACGATTCGGAAACACCCTCACTTAGTCTCTTCGTAAGAAACTTCTTGGCATTAGCGGAAAACTTCATTTCTAATGAGTATTTAAATAGTGAAACGCCAATAGACCTTCTTCAAGAGTTTGAGGGAGTGTCCTGTCGAATCAAATTCCTGGAAATAATGAAGAAAGAAATAAATAATAGCGGATTTAAAGACTCGTCCATCACTGAACACATTGAAATGCAACGCAGTGTCCTAAAGCTACGGATGAATGATTTCGATTGGAGTCTGCTATCTAGAGTGCACGAGGACGGTATCAATCATCTTCTAGATATGACTCCGCTTCGTGTGTATGATATTAATCGATCATCTGGATGGACACCAGGTATAAATAACTTTTTGGACTCGAGTTCCAGCAGTTCTTCCGGTGAACATCAACAAACATCCATTGTGAGGCGAAGAAATGCACATTTGATGAAGGGGAAGGCGAGGAATAACATGCCTCGAAGTCGAAGCGACTCTGCTCGGGATAACTTTGACACAACTGACGGTCTTCATGATTTCAACAAATCGTTGAACTCACATTTTTCATCAACACAGATTGATGCCACACCTTTATCATCCACTCAAATTCAGTCAAGTAGTAATAATGTTCGAGGCTCCTCTTTATTTCGTGATTCCATCACAGGAACACCTACTTCCGCCATATCTGTGTCTTCCGTGACATCATCTATGCCCTTCAAAATGAAAAAGTCAGTTTCGTTCGGTGACACACCTACCAGCACCACCGCTGAGTCTTCGTTTTCCTCAGTAATTAGCGTGCGTCATAACCAGCGTAGAAGCAATCGCTTTTCTTCTGGAGCCAGATCATCGAGCACAGAACAATCTAGTGTTCTGGAGTCACCTTTCGGAACTGGAAGCAGAGATGTTTTAAGTAGATTGTCTTTTGCGAGTTCTACTAGCACACCTGTTGGATTAGATTCCTCAACGCAAGAACGTTTAAACAAATTGATGGAATCTGTGGCGGCAAACAGGTCTTCACGCCTCAGTAGGTCGTCCCTGTCTCCAATCCCTAGCTCAGAGCTGGAGGCTGCTGATGTGAGTAGTGATCACACACAAACAGACGATTCTCCACTACTAATCCAATCGACAAATGAAACGATCAGAAAACAAGATGGTGATGAGGGAGAAAATGACCTAAACCGCAAATACGGAACTGGAACTGAACCAGATTCCTTTGCTGACTTTAGCGATGTTTCGATTATTGAGGATCTGGAAGGAATCAAGGGCATAATGGAAACTAGCTACGTAGAGTTTTTCAGAAACAGTGATAGTGACGACTAAACATTTTCATATTTTGTGCAACTAACAAAGCTGTGCGTTGTGTGTTATGCAAAATGCAAATATCAATTCTCTGTGTATCTATAATATTGTAAACACGCGAAAGGCGCATATAGTACGTAAACATATTTTTTATCCTACTTTGCAATTAAGGAATTTCAGAACCACCGATAACGCAGTATATTAGTAATAATTTTCGCTCATCACATGCCAGTTGTTCTGTCATGAACTATTGTTCATTTGCTGATAATCCTTTATGTATAACGTATTCATTAATTTGTTTGCAATGTTGCTTCTGTAAATTTATTGCATCATTGTGCATATACCTATATTTATTTGTTGTATGACTTTATTTATCACGTTTCTTAAACTTGTATCTTGTATCGTAAACTTGTACCAAGCAAAGTAAACATTTTTTGCAAACAATGATTTTGTGTTTTCATTCACCATTGAATTTTAGGCTTATTTCGTCACAATCATAATCAATAATCATCATTTTTGCTTAGTCCATGGACATAAATTGGTCGATTTTTTATCGAATTTAATGTATAAGCAACGGAGGAGGTAATTTGATAAACCAGAGGCAAAAAGTATGCATGCAAGCCACAGTTGTTATCAGCAGCATTGCTGTATATATTCTTACAAAACTATGGAATAGTTCTATTGAATGAACTATCCAACGATGAAATTGAAATTGCGTGAAAACTTCAAATTATAACTATATACTAAAGTACTGCTGGAGATCCAATTTGTAGTATAATTATGGCATATGTAATGAGTAGTCCAGTCATCTAAAGCAAAAGACAAACAAAGGCTATATATTGAGCTATTTCAAATTCAAATTTTGACTACACAACAACACTTACGGATGAAATGAATTCATTTGTCACATTGAAAAATCTACAAGACACAGCCAACGGGAAAGTGTCCAGCTCATTAAGGAGTGACATGAGACGAAATCGGTCTTTTATCGTTACGTCTTGCAGTTGCAACTCTCGTACTTGGTTAATCATAAAACTACGAGTCTAAAATGATTAAATAAAGTAAAAAATATGACTGATTTTACATTATGCAAAAAGTATACATTCATTTCATACCGAGTGATGAAAACTTGCGGTCACAATCCAAGCTAGAATTGTGACCACCATGTATACAGTCACCCCAGCTTTCTGCTTAAAGTCCAGTACTTCTGATTTAAAGACGGCTGGCAAAATGGCGTAATAAGTGACGAAAGACACATAATTTACCAAAACCAATAGTCCTGTATGATTATTCAGGATTATTATCCTTCGTTTCACATTTTGGTAAACTGAAAGCATCTATTGAGTAAAAAATTTATGTCAATTACAAACTAGAAAAACCGGAATGACTTCGGGTATGGTATGCGAATGTCCGCATTGCTTTTATAGTAATTCTACCTGACTAGGCGTCACGGTCATCTTATTCATTTCAAACTTTAAGTTAGTTTCTATTTGATTTACTGCAAATGCAACGCAAAAAAGTAAGTATTCCATTGAGGTTTCAAAAACTGCACATTGAATTCCTTCAAATATAACGATGTAATTGAAAAACGTCTTAAGCCCTGCTGCGATGAAGGAGTCTTTGAAGGAGTGCAGATCAATAAGATTTCCTATAGTGCTGGAGAAGAAATTTGTCACCGAAGAAGTAAATCGGTTCACGTTACCATTTAAAGTGGATACTGGTATCAAGTAGCTGATGCCAAATAAATAGTGCAGTAAACATGTCAAATATGCGATCACGTGTTGTTGATTGGTGTACCATACCTAGCAATTAATACATTTTTAAATCATGAATGAATTCAAAATAAATGATAACTAAAAATGTTCTCTGAGATTTGCCACGAGCACCTTGGGTGTCTTTATGTTTGAAGTTTCATCTGTCCTTAAGACATCAAACTTTAAGCTACTAAACAATTCCGAAAATTTGGACTGACACGTCCACATGCCAAACGCAATCAACAATCCGACATAAGCATATATCATTGTACTAGCTGTCTGAAATAAGTTATTAATTTCCCAAGGATTCTCGGCAAAATTTGTACAAACGTTCCACATCACATGAAAGGTGTACCAAACGAGAGCAGTGTGTTGCAAAGCACAGAGGCTCTAAATAAAAGTCACACCACACCATGAGTAAGCAAATGATTAATTAACGTGCTGTGCTGATTGCTAAAGTTCCTGTAAATTACATTATCCCGAGTCTTACCTTATGGAACCTGGTACCATTCCTAATTTTAAAATTTGAAATATCCTCGTCCCAAATTATTTTGAATGGGATGAAGTATTGAAACGAGTAAAAATTTAAAAACGCGGCGAACCACATGGCCGGATGCAACTGTTTCTTCATTTGACATCACCACCAACACGTCGATAAATCAACGTATTCTCGTATAATGTATAATATTCTCAACCCAGCTAATATAATAACCAACATGCAAAACTTTCTCTTTCTGGGGCAATATGAGAGAGAAAGCTGAAAACAATTAAAACGGATAGCAGAAGACTTGAGTGTGAAAAGTGTCTACTGAAATGACAATTATACCAATCAATGGGTAATTATGTTGATGCGTTACCAGACGTCATTAGTATACTTGGATTTTCATTCAGCTAATTATTCTTATTAATTTTTATCGATTAATAATCATTCGTCATTTATTGCTTGGCTTGTAATTTTTCTAGTGAGTGTGCCTTGTCGGAGTTTGTTGCATGAAAGCAATACATTAATCGTGATGAAAGTATTCGGTGTGACACTTAACTTGTATATTGATTCTGTTCATTCACCCAGTAAGTAGACAAAGGTACATTGTCCAACCGAGGCATTTTCTGATGGTTTGCAAGTTTCCAAAGATGAACTATGGAGATTCTTGATAAATTTTATGACTATGAAAACAAATTTCACACTAGTTTATACACTGATACCTTCAAACAATTAATTATTATTAGTTTTTATAAAATCTAAATTTAAAAATTTTAAACTGCTTCCATTAATCATCGATTCTTAATGACATGAAGCTTTAACTGTTGAAGCGATATGAGAAGGTAACGTAATGAAGAATGGGAACAATAAATCACTGGAGAGGAAACAAATCATTAATCCGTGTCCTCTTGATCTAACTTTTTGCTGAGGATGAAGTGGTATAGAATACCTTCCATCATAACATGCGGCTTAAATACTGTAACAATGCTTAGCAGATTCTTTTCATTTAAATACGTTGACAGAATTCAAAGAAACACTTTACGAATAGCATCTATTAAAATAATTGACAGGTACTAGCAGCGATTGTACTGTGCCTTGCTGCCTACGATCTTCTCACAGACAAGACTACAAAAGCTCCAACTACTACACAGGAGAAATGGATCAATCTTATCACATATCTAGTCCCGTTCGGGTCCGTATGGATAGTGATTTCTTTAGTTGGAATATTTGTGAGCATGACAAGCCGCCAAGCTTTCCTTGCATCATTGGTAAATTCCAGTAATCATTTTCATAGTTTTATATGAGAGAATTGCATTTTGTTGATACGTACAACATCAATTGTAAATCGCTTAAAAATTCTGCAGGTATTATTGCTCACTGCACTAACACTAGGTGCTTCAGTCTACATCGTATTGCGTTTTGAGGAACAGACTGAAATGGACGATGAGAAGGCAGAGCAACTCTTTAATGCAACATTACAGGAAATCAGTTCTAAAAATGAAGAAGCATGGATTCCAGGATGGCTTGATAACATCCAGAAGCAGGTTAGCTTTAATTGTCAATGTAAAATAGTAGAATCAAACTAGGCAGAGAAGCTAGATTAAATAATGCGACCTATCATGTGCGGTTGTCCACTTTTCTTGTAATTCAGAGTAAACTATGCTGCGGAGTTGTGACATACCGCGACTATGTACAATTTTGGCCACATACTCCAAGCAGGATCCCCAGATCGTGCTGTAAAGGAGAAGACCCCTACGGTGACCCATGTCCGGAAGACCTCACTCATATTCCTTACCCAGATACCCCCGCTAAATACTTAAAGGTTGAAGCAGGTTGCATGGACGAGATAAACGAGGGAACACGCCGTCGTATCCACGAGAGCTTCATGCTAAGCCTTGCCACAGCTGCTGCCCTTGGGTGTGGAACACTGGCTTTCATATTATGCTTCATATTGCAGTATTTAGTGAAAAGCAAAGACAACGTTACTGAGCTTAGCCCAGAAAATCTTTTCGGTGGGCCCGACGCACCTGATGGCATGCCAAATGATTCGAACGCCGTACCGAGTGCAACTAATGAAGGACCTAACTTCAACAACGCAGCTAACTTTGACGCTTCACCTAACGACGACGACGACGACGACGAACCCATTCCATTAATTCCGCCTCTACTCCTGTCAGGTGCAGGCGATGCTCAACTTGCGGATAATAATGCATCAAATCTCATTGGTGCATCAAACGACGAGGGTCCTGCATCATTTGACTCGTTGGACGTTTCGCAGCTCCTACGAAG
>JAQIXX010000323.1:0-67448 GCA_034700605.1 Willowsia nigromaculata | reverse complement strand
ACAGATGAAGCTTCAAACTGCAATTGTTGCATAGAATAAAAGGGGAAAGAAATGTGATTGGTATTGATAACTTATTTGTGCTAGTAAAATCCATTAAATTGCCGTCAACTTATAATAATTACTACTCGTTGTCAAATACCAATGCATAACTTGTGCTTTTAAGCTAAATTGTTTCGTAAGCAGAGCATACGCATATCTAATTGAATTAAGATTTTTTCTCTCAAAATGCAGAAAT
This sequence comes from Willowsia nigromaculata, assembly GCA_034700605.1. NCBI lineage: Eukaryota > Metazoa > Arthropoda > Collembola > Entomobryomorpha > Entomobryidae > Willowsia > Willowsia nigromaculata. The sequence goes on along the minus strand of JAQIXX010000323.1, from coordinate 67,213 downwards.
TCCAGTTTTTTCTTTCTCAACTTTGTCAGAGAATTTCTGTACAAAAGTATGGTATCAATGAGCTTTGCACGTAAATATTTTATTGCGCGCAAATTCATGCATGCAGGCTTCATTTACCTACCCACACCAGGATGGTGTTGGTGGTGTAGGTGGTCATCTCTCCACATTTATCATTTTTGTAAATGCACAAACCGTATCACCCACAATACATTTATCACAGGACATCAGGACATAGATAGGTATGTGTATCAGTGTAATGGTCAACAAGAATAAAACTGAATGATGCTTGTATTACGTTTACGTTATACTGGACTGTTGGGATTTTGCTGTAATTACAATTGTTAAGCATTTTGTGGGAGATTTCGAGTTGAACGTGATTTCAATGATGGCGATTCTGTCTCTTGCCATGTATATTCTAAACAATCCTGCTCTCTGATGAATGACCTACCCACATCCGCAAAACACAGAATAGTGAGAATGAATCGCAAGAAGTGAAATGAGTAGCAGCTCAAAAAACGCGAACGAAAATGGACAAAAATCCAGTTCCACGTTTTATGAAACAAAATAAAAGGCTATATACATTCTCCACTTGCAGAAAAAAAGAGCCAACAATGTCATCAACTCTATCTTTTTTTGTTTTTCCAACAAAAAAGTCTATCTTACCTGACTTGACTTCAAGCATTGACTTTTCATGCATGCATGATGATGACAATCTTTGGCTACTTTTCAGCTCTGCTCACGTTCCTCCAATGACAAAGAGTTCTCATTCAGGAATACAGAATATAAATTTAAACTTTAACTTCAACACTATTTCTTCTGATAAAAAGGCACTAATTATTTTTTCTCACACCAATAAAACGTAGAAGAAAAAATCAGAAAAATCGTACTCGTATGCAATGATATGTTTCCTCCTTTTCAAAACAAAAACTCCCACACACATGCAAAGTGTTAAAATATTGTAAATACACCTTAAGCAGACAAGGAACAAAACGCAATTGTAATGACAGACTGCTGCATCCACACACAAGGCACAAGTTCAATACTCGATCAACCCCGGACGGACGTGATGTAATGAGTAAAGTGTTGAATAGGAGAAAGAATCCCACTAAAAAGCTGACAACTTTAGAGACTCACTTTATCCACTCATTCGTATTGAATACACGAAATAAGATTGAGAGGAGAAGCCTTAAGTAAACGAGTATTGTTGAAAAGTCTGTCTGATGATCTGACATGTGATCATGGGGGTAGAATATGAGCATTTGAACACTATGGGCAGTGATCATTCATGATGATACGTGATACGTTTTTACATCGATAGTGCCTCTCTAAAAATAGTATTGTACGTTTTAACATCGGATGTCAGATAGCCAAGAAGAGGAAAAGCTTTATGCCACCGGCACCACCAGCCAAAGAAAAACCAACGGAAAAGGGCTACCCATATGCCCGCACTATATACCACCAACAAACCATGCTCATTTTTTACCCACCACCAACTATTAGCAATCCTCATTATCATCAACCCCACAGAAAACATTCATGTTGTTTAAATACATACATGAAAAAATATTTACGCTAAACTACCTGGTTTTTTGGCTTCGGTAATTTTTGGCTATATCATATCAACCGATGATATCAATAAGCTCATTGAATGAATAAACATCCCCTCTTTATCTAACTTACAAATGCATTATGAATATGCTACAGATAAAGTAGTATAATCCGAGAATGTTGCTGCCTTCAAGGTATGATTTTCTTGTGAAAATATTTCATGCAACCTCTACGGTATATTATGACCCTTTCATTCTTTTCATCCATCCGTGAATTGCGTTCCATGCATTCACGTACCTATTATTATAATGCACATTCATACATTCTTCACAATATTCATTCATTCGGTTCTTCGGGGATTTTTCTATTTTGTGTAATATTTATCTCCCAAAAAATGCCCACATAAAAATTATAACAAAGAGGTATATAATTCAAATACAAATATTTCATACATTCATTCGTCCGAACACTACCATCCTACCTATTTGATTATTATTATTATTATAGAGCTGCATAGCTAAAATGATAATTGTTTGGATATGCCCCTCGACTGAATACAGGCTTGAACATTATGTACTCTCTATCATAGTCAGTTAGATAGTCAGTAAGCTAAAAATGCCATAAAGAGTACATGCTCCAGTTACTTCGCGTGGCGAAGCTGAATGAGTAATACGAAACATCAAAGAGGACTCCTCCTTTTGTTGCCCTTGCCTTTCCTAATAAAGTTCCACACTTTTTATTTTATTACCTTTGTGAGCACTGTTAAAAACAGCTAAAAAATTAACCACGCTTGTATGGCCATTGTAATAATGCACATTATACAGTGTCATGATGAGGTAGGTAGGTATTCTCTGAAAAAAAAGATAAAATACAAGGGGAAGGGCTCTATGGGGAAACAAATGAAATTATGCGAGTCAAATTGATACGACATAAAAAACTGAAAAGGGTGGATAATAATGCTTTGTGTGTATGGGTATTTTTTATACCAAAGTAAAAGGTAAGCAGGAATGAACTTGACGGATGTGCATGGGCAAAGTAACCAGGTAGGTTTCAATTTGGCAATCGAGTACCTAGAGAAAAACAGGATCTACCGATGACAGGCTTAAATGCATGGAGGAAGGATATTACTCATAAGCACACCTTCCATTTGCATCCGCTCGGAAGTCTAGTAATCCAATATTGATGGCGAGTGAGTTTTGGTGAGCTACTGACTTCGAAACGGAAGTGACTGCATTTTTCCATGAATGCACCTTTCCCCTCTCCATACCTATACATGTACCTTCCCAAAACCAACTGAAAAACAATGTAATGTACTTGAGTCCACTAATTCAGTTCATAATATATGATTGCGTGCCATGTGTTACTGCTTGGTTTAACCTTGGCTCCGGCTTTTGCCTCCAGTTTACTACAGAATTAGCGTGAGCAAAGTAAAGGCAATAAAAAATATACAAAAGCTTAAAAAATTAAAGGCAGACCTGAAAGAATGATAATAGACCCAGCCGTTATACAACAAAAGGCCACTCACTTTCAATACTGCTGATTGCCCAAATGTCCGGATACAAGAATAAAAAAACTACGGACTGTCGAGGAAAACCGTAAAAAGGGAACTGTATAAGATGTACCTTGCGGTATGCAATCGTGCTAGTGGCATCTTGTCTAAATACAAGTTGGATGATAACATGTGCGCTCGAGAGGAAATTAAACAAAAAATACTTAGAACAACTGACTCAACAAGCTCCGCTGCTTTACTGGATACATACAAAAAATGAGAAACTACTTTTTACCCTTCTGTCTACTACTACCTCTGCTGGGTTAAAACAGGATGTTGATGTTTTCCTTTGATTATATTGTCTCGCAAGTGACTATTAAACACTGCTTACGCCAACTAACACTCAGAAATTCCTTATGGAATTAGTGCATCGGTAATTGGTATGTATATCAATACCAATGGTACAGTTCTGGCTCTTTAAAAAAGGAAGTATTCCTCACTCGTGTTTCATGGAATGTGTCTGTTTTCTCTATATGTTTAAATGCCAGTTGTTCTGCCATGCTATGTATTTTACTCGTGAATAAGGAAACTCGACGATGGATGGATTTTTACGCGAGAAAAAAGAACTGTTAGAAAAGCGTAAAAAACAGAGTAATGAGAATAATTCTTTCCGTAAATGTATGCATTTTTAAAAGGGTGGTGGTGTGGTGGGGCTGACACTGTGTCTGTTTCGGATGTATGAAGTCATGCATGTGCATAGATACAAAAGTACATTGATGCGTGCACATGCACAAGAGACACATCAGTAACAGAACTCTAAATTTTTTTCTAAATCCAGAAAGAGAAAAAGGAGCCCAGCTGCAGTTGATGTGTCTGATGATAATAATGATGCATACCCAGAGAGAAAACGGTCTTCTTCTTCCACTCTTCGTCTTCCCCGACAACGTTTACACTTTAAACTTCATTTTAATGGCTTTTGATGATCTGCTTGTTGCACGTTACGATTATTTAAAGAACCGGAACACAAGCATAATATTATACAAACATGCGGTAAATGCGATGATGAAGCCTTACAAATATTATTACATTATACAATCCTTTACGCACCCTTGACACTCGCACAACTAAAGTGCATAAAAAATGCCATGTATTTTTGTACGTCTGACTGGCACCATTTGTTCCACGCAAATCTTCTACTTCTTCGTACTAAAATGCCAACGCACTTTAAAGTTTAAAAAACGTTCTCTCCCGGACTGAGTTCGTTCAATGCAAAACAGTAATTGCTGCTTCAACGGTAATATCCTCATGTGTCAGTGCGTAGCTTTTTGTATGCTGTTATCCGGAATAAATTATGCTATTGTAGCAGATGACATATGTGTGCAAGTTGTCAGACGTTTTTGTCGAGTTCAAAGTCACTTCTTTTGGATTTGCATGGCATGACTCGTTCCATTAACTTAATATGTGAAATGTAATTCTCTTTGGTTGTCGTCATGTGTTGATGACTGATGAAGATGATGGGGGTGAGTGATAACGCTAAAAACAAGATGCCCAACAGCGGCGATGAAGATGGCATGTGCCCTTGGCCAAGATCAAAGATCTTTAAAACCTGGTAAGAGATCACAGTGCCGGACCACTACAATATTAAATGTCGCTTGCTGCGTTTTATTGATAAAAAGTGTGCTTCTGTGTCAGGAAGTCGAGCAATTAGCCCCTCTTTGTAAGATTACCTGGCAGAGACAACAAATGCATACGCTATAGCGTCCATACCTGGTAATTTACTGATTAACTTGAACCAAAGATCCTTCTTCCGCTTTGCCGTGAATCATCATTAATGTTTTAAGCTAGAACTGCATTATGCATTGGGAGCAACTTGTTGCGCGTTAGCTTCTTTGATGCTTCTGTTTGACCATATCGGCATCACAGCAACAATTTAGCACTCGATCCCGCTTCTTAAATTGTTTCTATTTTTGAGAAGCTTATTTTACCAGCATTACCAGATAGTTAGCCATATACTTTATAGCTTTTGTGCGTTGAATGTCCAAATGTTTTATGTTCATTCTTGCACTGAGAGTACAACTCTAACGAATGTACCCCCTACAGCAGCCTGAACCTGATAGATACATGTAACAATATAAAATCATCAATAATTGAGCATCTGCTACGCTTCCTTGCATCACTTGAAGAAAAAATGTAAGAATGACGCGCGAGGAGTATAATAAAATCCTAGTAAAAATACAAATATTATTATACCAAGCAAAGTCAAGATAGCAGTAATAATAGTAAAAAGTTGTAAGCGTATCGGGTCTCCCAATATTACATTATTTATCAGCACAAGTAATCACTAAAACAAGATAACTGGATAAAAATCGAGAAGAAAATAAAATACCTCTTTGGCTTGTGCCATACATTTTCAACGTGCTCCCCCTTCTTCTCTTCGTGTTTTTCCTGAAAGCAGGCACTTCACTTGCAAGATGATGATGATGCATACTTTTAACTTACATTTATAGAAAAGGACATACAATCTTTTACACGTAAATGCGCACACAAACTTAACTTTAACTTTATTTTAATCACTGAGAAAATATCTGCGAATCGGTTTATTACCCATCATTTTCTTAATTTAATTTGTTGAAGAGCAACCAAAAACTATTCAATGTGGATTTAATTACAAATATGCCGGGCTATGTATATTTTTGCAAACGATTGATACTAATTAGCCGAACGCCTATATACGGTAAAAAACCTTACGACTGCGACGTTGTTTTTGGGATTAATTATTATGATGATGGACCGAGATACGAAGGGTCCTCTGTACATTTCACAAAGGATTGCAACATCACCGCATTCCTCAGAGAGAAATCGGCAGTGTCGGAGATAGGCACAATATATGCAGTACCATATTGCTGTCTGCATTGCAATTTTGTTTAATTCTATAATATATGAACTGTGAACCCATAATAAGCTGAATAATGTGATAATATTATGAAATGAATGTTTTCTGCTTGCAAAATTACTTTCATGCTTCCATGATGAAGTCTAGATTTTTTGTTTAAAACGAGGATGTAATCTTTTTATTTCATAGCATGATAAAATGTTTATGTCTACGTATATATCATAAGCTTTGTTGTATGAGTGAGTGAACATTATGGAACATATATATTTATTATTGTAGGGGTATGAAAAAGGTGTTTGTAATGATATTAGATTTAGGAGCAAATGATTACCACATCATTAACTCACTGAAAAAAAAACAAAATGAAAAATGCATTAGGCTAGGTTTTAGGATAGTTTTTACTGACATGGGTACACCTATATAAGTAATACACACCTTCAGTAGACACAAGTTTAGGCACCTGTAAAAGTGTACACAGTACGCACACTGATTGATGTGTAGGTGTGGGAGGGGATGATATTATGAGATGTGATGCGCAAAGTCAGTAATGTACGTCCACCTGCGGCGCAAAGGAAACAATCATCATATCATGAAACCATTATCAAATCCATAATGTACTTTTTTAAAGAAGAAAAAACACAGAACAAAGTCGGGGCGCACTGACTGAGCTTTTTTTATCAGACTCAAAGGTCTCTTGTGTACTATTGTATGATCACTCATCTGTACCATCTCTAGTGTGAATCTATGAATTTTGTGTGTAATGTGCAGTGAAAGAGTATGAAATTTTAAGTATACTATTTGGAAATATTTCGGATTTAATATGACTATACCTTATGATGGATGTAATATCTACTTCATATTGTTAATGGATGAGGATTTTAGTTTTTGATGATGAACCCGATTGTGCAGGAGATTTAGATCATCTAAAAACTTTGTGTGATTAGCGGAATTGATAAAAACGAAAATTGCTAGTGTGAAATAATTTTTAAAACTAAATCTGTACATAGATCTGAAGAGTGCCAGTGAACATGCTGCTACTCATGTCAGTCTGTGCATACAGTCAATGGTCACACATTCATCATCTTTCTTATTAGAAACGAAACTATTCCAATATATTTTTTTTTAACATGTAATTTGACAGTACAAAATAAGATTTGTTGGATTAGAGACTTGACCAAATAGTGTGAGAAGTCTCCATATTATGAGGATTTACATGATAAAGTTTAAAAATACTACAGTGTTGACTATTCAGCCCTAATGGGTATTATGGTAAACAGAGTTTAGTTCGATGGGGATGACGAAAACATGAATGAAACATGCAACAAAATGTAATGAGGGCTAGTTCGGCGCTTTATCACTTGATGAATTATGAATACGGAGGGTATACGGCTTATTTTTGTTGGGACCAATAAAATTAAATTAAAATAGTTCTTCTGGTAGTGTGTGGAGGTAGAGCTACACATTTCTGAGAATGAAACCATTGCCGATCCCATATTATTACACAAAATGTAAATGACTTCACCTAAATTTTGATTTTTGTGAGTTTTCTCGGCTTTGGAATTCTCCCTTTGTACTTTTTTTGCTTGTACATAACTTGGGGATCGGCACATCTCTAAACGGATGTGGTGGGATAAAAACGTCAACCCAATGAACCAAAAGTTGCAGGAGGACATGCATAATTTTATACAATTATCATTTTTCATTCATGTTTGCTCTCTCTCTTTCCATCCCTTCTTGATAAAGTATGTTTTGTGTCTGTAGTACTGCATTTGTTATCCAAATTCATAGAATTCTAAATGCATGCCCACGAATAACTCAAAATGACTCATCGCGTGTCAACCGAAATCTGAAATCGCATTGTATTCCTTTCATTGTCATAAATAGAATTTCATTTTCCAAAACGTAAAAAATGTATGGGTGTTTGAATGAAATACCGGGATTCAACAATCAATGGTACTTATCATAGAATCGACAGTTTTGTGTGTAGGGATTAAGGCTAGGATAAAGAACAGATATTAAACTGTCGCAAAAACAAAGAAAGCAAACATATGCATATGCATACTGCATACCTTTATCATATGAATGTGATTTATCTAGAAATTTGAGTTTCTGTATTTAGGAACTACAGCGTACAGGTATACTCGTGTGTATATCAAGACAAAAATATAGCTACGAATCATTGACGACAAAGACTACTTTGGTAGCAAGTTGCCTAACGGTTTGATTATGCTTGGTTCTGGAGTGAGACTCAAATCCTCTAATGATTATCAAGCTTGAGTGGCGTATTACCCCAGTGTCAATCGTATAAAGAATGAGTATGAGTACCATTTTGAGTCCCTTAAATTTTCACTATAGCTTCCCACTAAGCTTGCACTCCCTCATTTTGAAGAACTGCAAATAAAAAAATTTCCAATGACTCTTTTTCGTGAATTAAAGTCATCATTAGCAAATGCATATTTGCATATTATCACGAAAAATTTGCTCCTCAAATAGCGTATGACAAAATTGAAAATGCCTCTCTTTAACAGTAATGATGAACCTTTCATTGACACTACTCCAGCCCAAGAAAAACTGGAGGATAGTTGTGGTAATGATTATGATGATGACAGCGACAGAAGCGTTAGCAGTATGAAGCATAAGCGTCGATCTATGGCAGTAGTGGGGACGCGTAGAAGCGTTCAGCGGAACAAAGCCAAACTGAAGCAGCAGCGAAAATTCCTGTTGCCCCAACCCATCTCAGCTGTTCCGCTCTGCTCAAACATTAAAGAATTTCTCAAAGTTAGAAAGGAAAGAAGAGATTTTAATAGCTGTTTCTTCACACGAAAAATTGAACAATTTAATTAATTAATTTGACTTTCGTCTATTAGTTTCGAGTTCAGCTAGAAAGAATGGATAATTTGAATCCTAAACTTCACACCAAGTCGGAGGCGAGGGTTGTGACGTTGAGCGAATTCGATGAATCCGTTGTGGATGAAATTGATTCTCGGGAAGTTTTTGGTAATTAAAAATTCAAATAATATTTACAGGCCGTAGCCATTTTGTCTAAAAATGTAATGTTTATAGACATGATTCGGGACATAAACGACCCGGAACATCCACTGACATTGGAGGAGTTGAATGTACTTGAAGAGGATAAAATCACTGTGAGTAAAAAAATCAAGATATTGAAATGCACATTGTCTCGTGATGTTAGCAGTAAGTGAAAGATTAAAGTATTCAAAAAATGAACTATTTTTTAATTTTTTAGGTGGACAACGTGAATAACTATGTCAAGATCAATTTCACGCCAACAATTCCGCACTGCAGCATGGCGACTCTAATCGGACTAGCAATTCGTGTACAGTTGATGCGATCATTGCCGAGTAGATTCAAAATTGACATTGCCATTACTCCTGGGTCACACGCATCAGAGTTTGCCATCAATAAACAACTGGCTGATAAGGAACGCGTCGCTGCAGCGTTGGAAAATGCCCATCTTATTGAAGTTGTCAACCAATGCTTGACGATCAAAGGCTACTAAAACGTGTTTACGCATTCGCAGTTTTATAATGCAAAACCTGTCGTTTTTCGTGATATATTGATTATTAGATGATCTATGCTGATGCTATGTATCAATTGTCAATGAGTCATTCAATTAAGTTTTTTGCGTAAAAATATCGGAAATATAAAGCGTTTATTTTATCGGTTGCAAGAAAATTATAATTTTCAGTACTTAGCAAGTAGTGTTAGATTTATTATTTTCTATATAATTATCATAGATGTATACATTCACATTCAATATATTTTTCGCTTCTAAAAATTATTAAATATTGTACTATATATTTGCATAAAACCCACGTGTAAATGAGTATTTCCTTCGTTATTGCGCTGCATGAAAACAAATTGGAGGCTTATCTACTTCACTAGTTCAATTGAAACACGTATTTTAATATTGATAATATCAACAAAGGAGACGCGTATAATTACATCATCACTTAATATACAGATATAACAAATCGGATAAAAATAAAATACATCGTAGTACACAACTCCAAACAAATAAATCTCAAATTGATTGTCGCAGTTATCCATTCATATCATATCACAAGTATGGTTGATCTATGATCACAATTAAGGTGTCTAAGTTAATTACAAGCTATTTACAACTAAAATGGTATAACGTTGGGTAAAATTGAAATGCGCATTAATTTATGGTTGCTTTTAATACTGTACTTAAAAATTGTGTCAGCGTAAACAGGGCTACTTATTTGTTTGATTGGGTTTATGTGGGCACGGGTCTTTTTGATGTTGGTTTGGTTGACAAAAGTTTCAATTCAATTCAAATACATGATAGTAGCCTATAACACTAACACTCGGCTTAGATTCAATTTAAATCATGAAGATCTACTGTAGCGTCTCAGTCCGTTTTCAATGGCCTTTCCTCTAAGATATGGAGTCAGTTTTGATCTGTTCATTGGGGTCACGAATTTCCGAGCCTGAAAAAAAAGTTTCAAAAAAAATATTTTAGTTACAGTCGAAAGTTCATAGTATGCAAAAGACACAAGTCAATCAAGAGCATACCTGTTTTATCCAAGATGACTGGCAGCATTGGGATGCACTCCACCTTTCCCCCGGATCTGCAACCAACAATTGCTTGATCAAGTCTTTCGCTTCTGAGGATACCCCAACAAAGGACTCGACAGGAAAACGATAATGACAGTTTATGATGTTTGCACTCGTTTTCTCAAATGTTTCTCCTTGGAAGGGAAAAGTACCACTGCAACAAATAAAGGAAAGTTTTTCATACTCATATAATTGACATTTTGCATGTTTCCGAAAAACAGTGGACGAAATAGAATATATTACCTTAAAATTAGGTACATTAGAACACCTACGCTCCACATGTCAGAGAAGACGGAGCATTTTTGCCTAAGGAGAACTTCTGGAGAAGCAAATTCAAAAAATGGCAGCGTTACGGGCAAGCAGTCCGGAGAGCCTTCAGCAACGTAGCACGCATCCCCAAAGTCGACCAATTTCAGTACAGGTGGTAAAACAGTCTTGTCAATTAAAATATTTGTTGGCTGCAAAACATGAACCCATACTCAAATTTATAAAGATTCACACATGAAAAGTTAAATAATTATTGCAATAAGTATAAGCACCTCAATATCCAGATGTGCTATCTCAAGACTGTGCATATGCTCCAAAGCCTGAAAAAGTTGGTGCATGAACCCTGCCACTGTGTATTCCATGTATATATCTTGCTCGCACAGGTATGAAAACAATGGTATTCCGGAAACGCTAAATAAATTAAAAAGATTATATTACAACTCATGTTCCTACCAAAACTCCATTTAATTAAAAATTAAACTGAAACTTACTATTCCATTACGATAGCTAGGTACATAGAAGTCTCGCAAAACTCATGGCCACGCACTACATTTGGATGTGAGATCGCAGTGAGAATTTGAAATTCCTTCACAATCAGTTGCTTCTTCCATCTCTTCCGATGTACAAATTTTACAGCCAATTCCTGTCCACTGTTAATATTCTGACATTTTCTAATGATGCTGAACCGGCCACGATCAATGTCTTCCAGCTCAATATAAGTCTTATGAAACTCTTGATCCTTTTTAATCATGCTTCCATCCGACTGACTGCCTCTTCCTTGTTTCGCCACATTCATGCTACTGTCGTTTAGAGATTTAGACAGTGACGCATCAGAAGAATTTGCTGTCGAATCTAAGCTATTATTGGTGTTGCCTGGACTTGATGGCATTGGTGACATGATTGGAATAATTACGCTTTCAGAGGGGGGACTGGGTTCACTTTTGGTGCTTCCTTCGCCATGTGCTATTATTCGAAACGAATACATTTGTCCAGGTGTCAAATGGTGAATTCTACATTTACACTCTGCCACAACTGAGCAACTTGTCCAGAGTTCAGATTCTGCTATACAGTGCTGCACCGTGTAAAATTTGACTATGCTTGAGCGCGTGAAACTAGTTGGTGTCCAGGTGAGCTCCACATATTCTGCATCCACAGCGGACACTGTGGGAGGGGAAGGTTTTGCAGGTGGAACAGCTTTAGAAAAATGAGGGGAAAAAATACGCGATTCATGAAATTTGCATGAACGTTTACAACTGATTATAAAAGAAAGTCAATGTGTTGTAAGTACCCGTAATGCTTATTACAGCAGACGTGGTTGAGCTTCCAGCATCGTTGGAAGCAGTGCATGTATATCGTCCAGAGTCTGACAATCTACACTCTTCAATCTGGAGGATACACGTGCCATCGCTCTCGCTAAAAATTACTTGGTGCCTTGGCCCAGTTCTTATGACATGTCCAAACGCATCCTTCCAGAAAACAACCATAGGATCAAACTTATTGCTGGGCGTTATGCAAAGCTGACACTGAAGGATAACGGTCTCCCCACTGCGGCATTTCACATTTTTCAACTCATGACAAAATACTGGCGCAGACTCATCAAACAAATCCATCACATCTTCCACAGATCCCGTTCCAAACAGACCAATTATGGGACTAGCACGAATGGAGTCGTCTTTCTGACTTGGGGAGTCACCCATCAATGGAGAGGAGGGATGCTCTTTGTCACTCCGTTTATTGAAACTAGGCCGTTTAAACCTGAAGGACCATGGCTTCTTAATTGGGGTGGGATCCAAAGGATTTTGAAGTATGTGGGATGGAATCCACCCGTCATCGTGTGGATAAATAAGCTTGCGTACAAAGTAGAAATTCTTTTCGCGATCAAAACCAAGAATTTGGACAGACTCGCCCTTGTGAACGGTCACCTCATCGGCATTGATTGCTTGGAATTCGGCGAGTACTTTTACAAGCGAAGTGGGCGGGATAGGTATGGATACTCCCTTTGCCCCATTCGGGATGTTGAAGATCTGAAAAAATTAACGTGAGCAAAGAAAATCTTAGCAATCAAGCAAACTCAAAACGCAAGCTCGCAAACAAATAAAAAAATATTTTTTAGTCAGTACATCAATACATCCCATTGTTAATGCTTGGACAAGCTGTTGGAACAATTTATTATAAAGTCATTATAAAGTTAATATGTTAGACAACTCAATCATAATTTAGTCTTGCGTTGGAGTTAATATGTTATGACGTTACACAATACTTAACTTTCTATTATTAGTGATTACCTACCTCATAAGGTCGTCAGTAAAACAGCATTAAGCGCTCTGCAGATAGATAATTAGCAGCTAGAAAAGCTTATGAAAAAAGCATTGTATCCCGCATGTCCCAATCCCAATCGCCGCTATACCAAACCGATATGATCACTCAGCAGAAATGCCATAATTTTTTCAATGAATAATATGCGATTGTCAATGAAAAATTCGACCACCACCATTACCGGAAAAGCAAACCAAATGCCAAATGATTAGTGCTAAATGGGGAAAAAGTTTTGCTTCATGTACCAGTTTTGGGTTTGATGTCACAGATTCAGACCATCTTCTGCCAAGATTCAGGTTCCATTCGAAATTTTGACTGTTTTCATTTTTGCTATTTTGTACATCTTCATCTGTTGTGTAGCCAGGACTTCTGGGTGAGTCAACGTCACAACTTACCCCCTCATTGATTACAGTAGGGATAGGTGGGATTGCAGAGGCTGCAAATCGCCCACTCGATGATCTCCCTTTCGATCTCAACGAGGTTCTCCAACTATTTAGCATGTTTTTCTTACTGCCTGACTTGCCCGAATGAGGTAAGATGGGCGAATTTGGGTGATGCTTATGAGGAGGATGGATTAACATTTGACTAGATTGAAACAATTGTTGTTGTTCCATATCCGACGACGTGGGTGACGACGGAGCTCCACCTCCTCCTTCAGCGCAGTCCTGACCCATGCAGCCCGCTTCAGCCGTGGAATCGTGTGAAAATGACATTCTTGACAACTGTGGCGTGTGAGGTGCAGTAGCGGAGAAATGGTGGGAGCTACTACTTAAAGCGTTCTGCTGAAGTTTAGCCAGAGAGGCAGGGTCTAGTGCGTGTAGTGGGGAGGTGCAACCAACAAAAGGTGTAGGAACTACTGATACTGTGGCAGTTGAAGCGGATATCAGCGTCTGCTTGCTTTGCTCAACAAGGTGCGAGTGAGGAGGACTAGTCCACAACAAATCAGGAGATGAACTGTATATTATACGATATATTTACAATAATACTAAAAATGCATACATTTGTACAATCAACATTCAATGCAAAACAAACAATTGTTGTGGGTAAGCAGTACGAACTTTTTTTCACGCGCATACATAAAGTAATTCACACATCACAGAACAAAAAGATTAGATTAGAAAGTTGAAGGGAGTACGGAAAAGTAAGACGAAGAAAGCTGTTAGGTACACATCCTTTGATAAACCAAACCTTTCACCCAAATATTAAATTATAGTAAAATGTTAGCACAAGCATAGCAAAGGTTGTTAAAACTGTTCTTAACTTTGAAATAATTTCATAATGGGTACTAGGAACATTTCATGACGTACACAAACACAACGTAACAAGAATTAGCGATAAAACAACTTATACACATGCTATTAGTAAAATCTAAACAAAATGTCTTAATAATAGAAATACTAGAACACGTGCAAAATATTGAACATACAAAAACTAACTAAAAATATTAGCACAAAACAAGCACACTTATTGAGCCTAAAACAATTTCTTAAATTATCGATGGATATTTTATGAATTTGCCAGCAGCGGATACCCCCGAATGATTGATTTTTATGGTCGAAGTAGCCGGGTGATGATGGTGGTCATGGTCAGTCATCAGAATATTCAGAATCGTGAATTGTGTAAGGAATAAAGCCAGTCCTTGAAAACGTAAATCTTTGCAGTTTGCAACAGATATTTTTTGTACTTCTTGAATACGAAAATCAGTCCAATATATTTTCTGAGAACTCTGCTTATCATCATTAATAATAATATATCCGACAAAAAAACCAGTAAAACTTATGACATACTTTTTTGTTTTTCACAAAAGAAACAGATAAATGACAAGTGCTTATACTGATACAATAATAATGATAATTAATTAATAATATAAAGGATTAAACGCAAGTTTCCATTTCATTTTTTATCTCACTTTAAAAAAACATTCCATAATATCGTCAAGTAGTATTTAAATATCATAACTTCGTCAAAAAATCAATTACAACTAATGTACAACGAAAACACAAAGATTTTTATGCAGTTACTTCCATAATAATAATATCAATTATATTTCATGGGGAAGTGATGTGGTGAGGGTTATGTACAGGAATAGACTATCATTTCATAATTTTTTGCGGTCAATACATAATTATTATGATTTACAGTTTACAATCTTAAAATATTACTTAAAGTCTATTGTATTATTCATCTCTGCTTTCTAAATAAAAAAGCTCTACGGCTTCTGCGTATATGTAGCATCATCTTAAAATCACTTTTTACATAAAATCTTTCTCCTATCACATCTCTACTTTTAATAAGTAACTTTTTACCTAATCTTGCACTCGAACGAAACTGTACCCGGAAAGTACTCTACAAATACTTTGCATAATCTGAACAAACATATATAACCAATTACTTTTGAATGATGGTCAAAGTGCTAATAAAAACTCGTATGTTTACCCTCCGCACTCTGCAGTGCTGACTTTCTTTGGCCATAAAATAATTTAATTACTGTGTTATGAATAGACCGCTCACAAAGTCGCGAAAACCCTTATTCTTGCTTTAAATCTGATTATCTTACACTATAAATTTGTTTTGGACTGCTGCTGCGAATACTATAAATGTAAAATGAGTTAATTTTTGTTGCAACATAATTTAAAAACCTTGTACACAGCACATAACTATCGTGCCGTACCGTTTCAAAGACATACTGTTCGTATGTATAACGACTGTGCACACAGCTATATTTGGTAGCATTTAAAACAAAGCCAGCTTTAATTTCAAGCTCCAATTTAGCCTCGTTACCTTAATTTAATTTTAGTTATAACAAGAGCTCATTCCATATGTTCTTCCTATAATGTATATATCAGCTACTCGACAAGTACTCACATTTTATCAAAATTCCTCACAAAATTACCATTCAAGTTACATATATTTCTACAGATAATGATGACATCTGGAAGTTCTAAGTATGAAGGGGTGCTTCTCACTCTTGAGTACACTACAAATATATAGGAACCACTTACATTGCATAGAGTAGTACAGAATCTCAAAAAAATAAATGAAATGTGACGACGAAAACGATACACCACTAATTCTGAAATAAAATGCCTACCATACATAATGTTTCTCTCCTCTATATATCATATCGATAAACGATAACCTACTTTTCACGATGTGTTGTATATAGTTAGATAGAACCCCTTAAAATATGCATGATCACACTTTCCCTTTTGCCGAATACTTTCAAAACGCAAAACTAAAAGCTTACGTAGAAAATTACTTGCAAAATCATACCCACACAAGTTTTGCAAGTCTACCTAAATAAAAATGACTGAGGCTTTCTTCAGCAACGTGCGATTTAACACACAACAATAAATTATGTACGTACACGTACTTACTGTATAAGAATGATATATTACGGATACTTTGTTGCTTAACTCTTGCCATTAAAAACTAAATATTATTTACAGAATATAATATGAGACCACGACATATAAATGGCGTTCAATGATAATTAATCTTTGAGTATACACTTGCACATCATTAAATAATGCTTTATCGTTTTTAGATCTATCGAGCTAATAGCGTTTCTTTCTTCCCTACTGAAAAAACCTACTTTAAGTTGATGCGTTTATGGTGAATTAAGGAAATGCGACTTATTTTTCTATAAAAAAGGTAACGAGACAAAGTTTGTAAATCACTAAATTAGGGGAAATAGGAATCTATAATGCCTTGCATTGCACTTTGTCATAATAGAAACAGATAATCATCACATGAGAATGTGTTAAAGTTTGGCTTGCTGTTGCTGGTGAGGAGATTATTTATTAGTGAACGTTCCCGTATTTTGATATCAGATCCTATGAAAACCAATACATGAACTTGAACTAACCATAAAAATATGGTTTATAGTCAGTTACTGTTACCTGCTCCAAATGAAACGATCATGTAATTATGTTGTCACTTCAGTCTAGAGAGTATGTTAAATCCCTTCGTTTCTAATTCCTTTTATGCGTTATGCACACAACGATTCATTTGTTCTCTTTAAATATAGCAAACACAATTATAAGTGGTGGTAGCACGAAAAATTGCATTTCTGCCTTGCAGACTATGAGCAAATATTATATATTTTGTTCTCTTAAACACAAAAAAGGAAGTAAAAGTATTTCAGATGGCATGTGTACCTATTTGAAAAAACCCTGCAAATCGATTATGATAGCCGATAGTACAGAGATGGGAGCAAAAAGTTCAGCGAAGACTGCGTATTGTGTAAGGAAACTGTGAGAACATTGCGAGGATTTTAAATGATAAGCACGCATGAATATTCAAAGGGATATTGTTCATCAGAATGTACGTAAATTATCAACAGTTTCCGTTCCGGTAAAATTGGCAAAGTAATACAGTCATTTTGTGTGGTATACAAGTAATTTGTATGTACTTTTGTTGAAGCATCATTCATGATTATATACCTTAACTGAAAACTTGTACACTTGTACTAATTATATTTAATTTACTGTACTCTATCAAAGTTGCATATGATTCCAGTTTTTTTAAATTCTAATAGTCCGCTCAATTGACCAAAACTGATTTCACGTTGCAAGTTTATGTCGTGTTTTAAGTAGGAATAGGAAGGAATACTTGTTACAAGCTTATAAACTTTTTAACCATATCAAAACCAAATAAAATTTGCAGATGGTAAAACTCGTCCAACATGGTCTAAAAATTTATAAGTATACCATTATGAACAAAGTTTACAAAGAGATGAGTTTGAAACGTAATGAAGGATAATCATAAACCACTTTCTTGTTGTTCTTGAAAAAAAAAACTCCCTTTAACTTTGATGATGACGATGACAGCTATTTATGTAAACACGCGGGAGCAAGAACAGTCACAATTACTATACCATTGAATGTAGTTAAATCCCCTTTTCATTGTTATTTCGCGTATTATTAAATACCCCATCATATAATTAAAAGTGTTCTCTATTTAAAATCGAGTGGCAGCAGCAGTATAAGTAAAAAGGATTTCAGCGCATGTTGTAAGTTTGTAAAGTGACAGTGGTACCGTACCAAGTAATAAAAAGAAAGTTACATAATAAGTATAATAGTTATAAATACAATAATAACAAGTTAGGTAAAAGTGATGATTGTGGGTTTTTTTTGCAGTAATAATAGATTACATTACAATATACGCATTAAATGTATATTTTGATACTTACAAATTTAGTATTTAAAGGAGTAGTGAAGAGGAGAAGACTGATTTCTTTGAATGACGATTTGTAATAGTCAGTGATAGCATATATAGTAAGCATGCTATATAGTAATTCTATTTTATAGTTTCTAAATGAATGGTTTATCATTTATAACCCATTCTTCATATTATCAACATTTTTTCGTACTGCAAGCCGGTGATGATGATACTTTTTTTTGGAAGAGAGGGTATTATTTTTGAAACGAGAACAGCATCAGCATCAACGACATAATATTATACGCGCGCGGTTGTAAGAGATTAGGTATTATGGATTTATGTATAATTTATATTTAATATTTCTAGTATACTTTAAAGTATAGAGTATAGTAGTTTGTTTTAGATATTACAACAACTTATTAATGTAATAAAGAATTAGGAGGAGGAAGAAGGAGGATTTTTTGATGTGATGATGAGATTTTTTTTTTGTGTGAAGAAGAGTCTAGTGAGTCAAGATGAAAAATACTTACACTTCCTTCGTCAGCTTATTCTTTTGGTACTTTATAGGTGACTGGATAGCTTTGAGAAAGTCCTTTTGTGTTTGAAGGATATTTTGAAGTTGACCAATCCATTCATCTCGATTCTCTTTCGATGTTGTTTGACACACAAAGGATAGATTGGGTTTCTTAGGGTCAGTGGATCGGAGGATAAATTTGCACGGATCCCCGTCATCAACCGTTTCCGTCAGACTCATTTTGTTTACCTGGAACAAAGACATTCACAAACATGAATAATACATACATATACGTTATATGCCTATACATACAAGAAATGCGTGTTTTCAAAGAAAAAAAAACGAGACAACAATAGATAAACAGGTCTCATCATAAAACCCACGGGGGATGATATTATGTGTTTGCTATAAGCTTAAAGGATCAAACAATCTTCTTTCTCTTTCCACTACAGTAGTATAATAATACGTTGTTTGTTGTGGTATGGTATGGAATTGTATATGGAATATCATCAAACTTTTATGTGAGTATGCCGTATAAAAATCAGTAGTCTTGTCCATAATATCTAGAAAAAAAAATCCTACTCTTTGAGCAAAATATGTGATTTTTATGTTGTGAAATAGGTATAGTATGGATCTAGACGAAAATCAAATTTGAATCTACATGCATGTAGACCACCTCGAATATATCTTGGTTGCATTAATACACTATCTACTACAAAAAAAAACTATACGTTCCTCCAAAAATGGAAACTCGCTCGCATGAAATTGATTCAAGTAGTGCATTGGACAAGTTTGTTTTGCGCCTGTAAAATAGCACTAAAATAATGCAATGCAAAGTCTTTACTTGTTGGCAAAAAACACATTTTATGAATTATAGTCTGTCTTGTCTTCTTTCGTTCATGATGAGACGCTTACGTGTATATGAACATCACTGCTACTTTTTCCATTTTCCAATTTTTCTTTTTTACGAGCATCAGCGATAAGAAGGACAATAAAATATGAACATAAATGTAAAACTTGTAGCAGGCGTTCGTAAAGTAAATCAGTGTATTTATATGGATGCACAAAAAATCTAATCCTCATCATCTTCGTCGTCGTCCTCCTCCTCCTCCTTCTCGGTTGCCTTCAAAACTTTTGTTGAAAGCAATGTTTTGACATTAATGTAAGCTAATTTGACGTAGTCTTTCGTCTCTTTTTCTACGTCTTCTGCAAATGTGTACATCCTTCTTTTACTGCCTGAGTGAACGAAGGTCAATCACTGATTACGCGTTATTTCCATAAATCCATTTTTTAATAGAAATATTGATTATGAAATACTCTAGACAGATTCTTTTACCAAACGCTAGCTTGAAATCTAATTATGCATTCATATAAATTCATAGCACTTACCTGAATATGAGCTTTGTAGATATATACAGGATTAGAAAATTGAGTCTTCTTCCCCACAGATTCACTCAGAATGATACTCTGCTCAAAAAAGAAAACTTGGAGCTCCTTCGGTTTAAAATTAAGAGCTGAAGTACCTTCACTGCACAAAAGGGGTCCGGAAAGTAACAGCTTCCCTTGAGCCGTGATTTTACCCTATTCATGAGAACAAGGAAGGATAAAAGTTTAATCAAATTTCAGCCCACCACCACCACAAAATTTCTATAAATAAAAGTACAAAATTCTTTTGGCTAAATTCTTACAATACATTCTAATGAACATCATTATTCATGCTTCGTAGTCAATGTATCATTTCATTATTTTCTTATTTTTCTTTCATTGTCATTTCAATCGTAATAATAGCATATCGTATACACATATTATGTTATCAATTATTATTCTTTATATAACTTTTTATTGACTTGGCTTACATCAAAACCTTGAAGTCTACCCACGTTCATCATGTCATTGGCTTCTTTAGGTACCACATGCATCACATGACAGGCATTTTTCAGCAGCTCAATCTCATCCTTATTCCCTATTCTCTCTGTATACTTGAGAATGTCTTTTAGGAGAAGTTGATACTTCATTATTCTCTGGACAGGCTTGATGAGCAAATCACACAACGTCAACTTATGACCTAGTTTTAGGCGTATTTCCTACAAAAATAAGAATTTCAAAAATGAAAAAGCTGTGCATTTCTCACAAATGTTTACTCTGCCAACTGCTCAATAAATATTGGAGCATTACGAAACGTACCTCAAAGTATGTGTCAATATGTTCTGACACGATAAATTCAGACATGGGCTTATTTTGGCAGTACACAACGTACATGTGAAGTCTCCTCGCATGCTTTTTAAAGAGCATTCCTATCTCCTCAGGATGTTCAGTACATCTCTCAAGTCCTACACAGAAAACACTGTAAAAACAAAGAGGAAGTTACAAGATCATCATTACAAGTTGACATAACTATATAGCCACAAACTATATATCCCATTACATGAACTTTAGAGTCCAAGGTTTTATTTTATGAACAAAAAACTAATAAGTAAACATTCATAAATCTTGCTACATATAATAGAAAAAAACAAGTAATGGGAAACTCGAGAAAAGTTTAGTTTTCTTGTTAGCTGAACTTACTCTCTATGCCACTCGTAAATGGCTTCCAAGTTTCCAAAAACAATCTTGTCCCTGCCGCCTCGGAGATCGTCTGGCATTGGAATTTCACTGTTTGGATCCCTCATTATGGCCAAATAACCAACAACTAGTTCTTTTAAATCCCTAACGTAATCCCTCTCCGTTTCAACTAGCTCTGCGATCACATAAGTCCTCTTCTTAATAGCTAATGCAGTCTCATTTTCGGTGACTGGACTTTCCACGGCGGAACTACTACTTGCTCCGGCGGCAGATCCATCCATTGCTTCGCCATCGCCTATCGTTGTACTGTTACCCATCATGTCTCCGGAGGTTACGCTTCCGTTCCCCGTTTTGACACACTTTTCACTACTGCTGGGACCAGCAGGGAAATCAGGACTGCTCACGCCTCCTGCTTTGTTGTTGGACGTTGATGAGGATGACTCGTTCAGAGAAAGCTCATTGAGCCTTTCCACGTTTTCGTGTTGTTCCTGAAGTGAATACATAAAAATGAATACAAAATCCAACATGGCAAACATTTTTGCTCCAACAAAGTATTTAAAAAAAAATTATGCAACAACACTCTACTACAAAGATGAAATCAAAACCAGTCAGTGGTAAATGCAAATTATGTGAGTTTTATTTATGCATAATGTGGAATGTATGACACGTGTTACGGTGAAGCAAAAATTAATTAGAAAGCGTCCTACAAAAAGATTTTGTACTAAAATCAAACAACTTAACTGGTCTACAATATTTACCAACAAAGTTTGTTTGTGGTGAAAGAACGAGCGAATAATTAACCACAAGAATGAAGTGAATAAAACGTAAAGAAAGTAAATGATTTTGAAAAACTTTTACAATAGTATTGTCTACTGATTAAAGAAAGGTTTGAAAAGAAAATGAAAAGTAAGATGTGCACAATATAACGTGCAGCAGCAAAGAGATAGATTTAAAACAAGTGAATGAGATGACACCATCACCAACCATTCTTTCACGGACGATTTGTTCTAGCTCAGTAGCTAATTCGGCAGTAGTTGCTGCTGATCCTTCGTTGCCTTTCAAAGGCATGCTCACAGACTAAATTGAAAATTTACATAGAGAAATCCCAATATATATACATTTTGGTACGTTCATTGTTAGTCACCGCTACCCATGAGACTTATAATTTATAAAGCCCATATTTTTAGCAATTATTAAGTTGCCCCTTTGTAATTCGCATAAAGACAGTGACAGGAAGGTATGAAGAAAAGGTTTGAAAAGAAGTGGTGAACCTTCCGTAACAACATGAATCATGAAAATCATCATACCCGTTTTGTCTGTGATTCCTCTCCAGTAGACTTTGCGTTAGCAGTTGCCTCTAGGAGCTGTTGTGAGAGTGGTTTCATGGGCGGAGGAACTTCTACCTCATCTTCGGCATCTTCTCCAGTACTCGTTGTAATTGAAGAAACTGGAGGAGCTGCTGCGCCATGATGATGATGGTGATGATGAAGGTCGGACAAACCTACATCTCCGCTACAGCTCCTCGATGGCCTTATGGCTGCACCACCAGTTGATCCTGCTGGTGCTGCCTCCTCTTCAGACTGACCTGATGGCCTGTTGCCCATATCACTTGTGGTACCACTTGTCGCAGCCGTTGGGGATGTAGGTGGCAACTGTCATTAAAAAAAGAAAGAAAAAAAATCAAGATCTCGCCAATCAATGATATATTATTTTATCGCAATTGTCAATCTACTCATTTCCATTTCCAATTTCAAGTTTTTCTTGGATAGCAATGTCAACTTCCATAAAATATACTCATTTTTATCTCTCTTGAACATCGACAAATTGGCATGCAATATATTTAAATGAATTCGTTTATCATCGAACATGCGTCATTCATATCAAAACCAATTAAAAGTACAAGAACATCAAAAGACAGAAACCTTGACGGAGCACATCGGACATGTGCCATTGTTAGAAGAGACGGGAGATGATTTCTTTTTAGACGAGAGCACACCCACCAAAGTGGTGTATAAATGTCGGTTGACATCGTTCGTGAAAATGGGCGTTTTTGGAGAGGAAGAGCATAAGCACAAACTTTTTCCTCCGCCACCACAGCCACCATTCCCATTACATTTGGACAAAGACGATGATGATGGAGAGCCCCCACCATCAGCACTATTATGATGATGATTATTGGAGTACGAAGTAGAAAAGAAAAGGGCCGAAGTGGATTTCGCTCGATCCAAAGATGGCATAGGCACAATCGGATGATCGTCATCAATCAATCCTCTCGCGGCGGCACACGAAGAATAAGATGAAGCACATAACAACTTGCTACTACTACTGCTATTTTTGTCCTTCTTTTGATGAGGACGACGATCATGATAAACTTTTCCCGAGTGTAAGCAATTGAGTGAAGAGGAAGGCTTTGTTGTCGTAATGTTGCTACCCGCAGACCAGGACCCACATCTGCCCTCAACCGTCACATTCAAGGAATCCTCATCATTCACTACGAGATCACGAACAACCGTATTACCGGGACCACTTATGATCCCAGTACCATTATTTTTCTTTCTTTTGTGAGAGCCATCACCAACTCCGCCGAGCAAAAGAGGTAGGTAGGCAGATCGAAAAATGGGCTTTATACAGCTACCTTCGTCCTCTTCGCTGACATCATCATCGTCCACCACCTCGGCAGCAGCGCCATTATTAATATCATCGTTGGGAAAGCGACTCTTCAGAGGACAACCTTCACCATTTTTATTATAGCTTTTACAACATCTACCACCATCCCTGCCGCCATCATCACCGACGACAATACCACCTTGATCATCTCTACGAATCGTTTGGTGGTGGTGAATGGGGCGCTCCAATCCCAACTCATTTTCTTCGCCACTTACTCCCTCGTGGTTTGCGTGATTGTGATGATAATTATTCTGATGATGCTTTTTCCGCTTTCTTTCTTTGTTCTCTTCTGACGATGAAGATGAGAAAGAGAAACCTTTTGACTTTCCTATCCACGGTCCCAACAACTTTTTCATAGTTGATCCTTTGATTTCTCCACCGCTACAATATCACCACCACCGGCCACAATGATACAAATGATAGGATATCAGGAAACCTATCAGAGTCAGTCAAGTCTCTTGAGAACGGAAACTCCTTTCCTCCGTCTCTTCCTAAACTTACATATATAACCCTCCTTCACCACTCTATAATACGTCCATCAAAACTCCACAACAATCCTAACAAAAGTTTTGAAAATATTTCGCATTTTTGCGTCGTCAATAAAAGAATTTTGTTGAAAATGCCCACTGCATTTAAACAGCAGCAACTTATTCTTCTTCAACAGTTTCTACTGCACTGCCTTACTTAATCTGGTCTTATAGTTTTCTGGGTGAAACACCCAAGCCCATACCGTAATGAATGCAAAGACATGTAACACATTGCAAAATAAGGATACTTTTTTGCTTATTTAGGTATTAGGTATTACCATAACCAAAATAGTGAAGAAGTAAAAATCATTCAAAACCATTAAAAAGAACATATCCGTGGTGGTGACTTAAATATTCTTGCACCATTCGCGAGAAACGTATACAGCCCACGACAATTTTTTTTTTACCACAAACAAGTATCACATCATCACCACCAACCATAGTCACCACACAAACATCATCATCATCAACTTATATCCGTACTTGGCATTGTCTTCGTCCTGTGTGTACACTTTTTAAACTCGTAATGCACTAAATATTCTAGATAATATTGAAACTAACACAGAAAAAACGTCAACAGTAAATAAATACACAGGCTATTCATTTCATTTTTATCGACTGTTGTCATTCAGTCAGTCAGAATCAGACCGGTGCATTCGGCATAACAATACATGGACTTTTTCATTCTTGTTATTGCTAAACTACATTTCAAGGCAACTTCTTAAACAAATTGCGCACATGAAGGACATCTCAGCACTACAACAGTAAACTCTACAAAATAACAACAGAAGAA
Source organism: Willowsia nigromaculata (assembly GCA_034700605.1). Lineage (NCBI taxonomy): Eukaryota > Metazoa > Arthropoda > Collembola > Entomobryomorpha > Entomobryidae > Willowsia > Willowsia nigromaculata. Next base: position 41,872 of record JAQIXX010000323.1, on the reverse strand, counting down.
ATGACGAAAAAAAATCTTCCAAGTTTCCTTACGCCTTTTTTGCATATCTCATCGCCATAATCTTTAGGTCTTTTCTGAAGAAAAATGAATCTGTCGTATGTGAAGATGCAAATATCCGCCCAACTTGCAACCAACGAAAACTAAAAGTACATCCTACGTAAACAATTTGGAGCTTATACATTTGCATGCACATCTATATCATAATAAACTAACTGATAATGATCATGGCACAAATAGCTTTTAATTTTCGTTAATTACTTTTTAATATATGCAATCAATACAATGAATCGACTCTTTAAAGAGTTTTGGCTTTTTGTGCTCATTTAAAAGACACGAACTGTGTGAATGTCGATTGCATCTTCAACAAGAATACTGCATTGCTGCAGGCAACCTTCCTTCTTCTACTATATACAACCAGCTATGCATAAAATTCCTCTTTGTAGTTTGCAGAGTGCCAATGCTGCAAATTTGTAGCAAACAGCTCAGAAAAACCAAAAGCGCAAAGGATATTTGTTATTGTACGCGCTAACAAAAGTTAAAAGGTTCAAAGTTAAGTGTTCGACTTGACTTTTTTCAATGTTAAAAAGCAACATGCTACTACTTGTGGTGATGATGAAATGAAGAACTCCTTGAGAAAAAAATCATTTGCAAATGTGCTAGGCATTTTCTTTGTTGTCTGCAAGTCTACTAAAGTTTGTAATAAGACATTACAAAATTTATGCATATCCTAATTGTCGTAATGGTATGGAGCGTAAGTAAATGTTCAACAACATCCATCTAAACTCTAAACTACCTTGTTAAATGCCAATTCCGTCACAGTATGGAGGGGAAGAAACGTGAGAAAGACAAAGACAACAACATGCTTCACTTTTGAAATGTATTTTATGCTACATTCATAGTGATGTGGGAAATTATCATAAAAAGTGCACACAAATCACAGCCACAACATGCATCCTGACCACTAAAATGTTATAGCATACCTACGCCTGTTTGTGAACAATTATTTTTCAACTTCTCCATGCTAAACTAGTTTGGTAATTTCCAGCAAATTACCCTATGAAAATTGTAGGTTGTATTTGGAACATAGATCATAGATATTCAACTAAATTGTACAATTTCTTCACAATTACGCAATATATGTACAATGTACATACGAATACTAATGTCTTGTCAATATCCGACAGATAAAAAGCAGCTTTAGCGTTATCTTGTTTAAATATCAGAATATCACTCAGCATTGGCAAAATGTGTGGAATTAGATTCTACTCATCCGAGAGGAAAATGGAAAAGGTTATAAACGCCGGAAATGATGATTAAGGGAATGATGTATGCACAATACCACGAAGTTCACACACAAGTAATTGACGTAACGAATATTATTGGGTTAACAGGCCGAAAAAGTCAAGTAAACATATGAAAATCTTATTTCACGATTCCAAAAATAATTTTCCCGATCAAAATATTTTCCTGCTAATTTCAATTCTATTTTAAACCCATACCTATGTGAATAGACTGTTAACCTACCAGGATAAGTTCAAAAATAAAACGAGAGAATTCGAGTTTTTTTTATTATTTTATTTAAAGAACACGTTGATATTTTTTGTGACATGTCCCCATCATAATCGGAGAGGTTACAGACGTCAATCGCTTTATATACTCAGCAAGTCACTCAGCAAACACGACATTTTTTCTTTCGTTTCTTCACCCACACATGTCGTTGTGTTTTGGCGATGATGGCGTCTAATAATAAAAACTTGTACTCTATTCAGCAAGCCTGTGCATTGCTTTTGTAAGCAACGACTCACAAGATGTTTGTGTGCAAAACTCTTTTAATGATGAACTCCACCTCCACTACAGTATACAAAATTTGAACTTTTTTCTTGTTGGCGATCGTCGTTGTGAAGTGTATTATGTGTGTGGCATGTCGCATATCTTATGTTGCTACTGAATCTCCACTTTAAGGAACAAATATAGAAAACGACAAGAATTTGATTACTTAAATCAATCCAATTTTCACATCGTAGGAGAACTAGTAATAGCACCGTTAAAAATAATATGCTTTTAGCCCTCGTTTTCTTCCCCCTCCAGAATTTTCATTGATGCAGCAGAAAAAATTCTTTGGAATTCACTCACTCGCAAAAAAAAATTGGTTCACTTCTGAAATTGAATAGTTTCTCTCGTTGCCTTGTTCGTCATCAAACATGTCTACAGACTATCTTTATGGATGCGAATGAAAAGTTGCCGAACTTGAGAAAAAAAATCTTTCTACATATAAAAACAAGTTAATATATGCGAAATACTCACTCCTTCCTTCTACTTTGCGATACTTGAGGTAAGGTATATACATATAATACTTGCCCAACCCGGTAGTAATCGTAATCAACTGATTGAATGACATACAGTGAAAGTACTGGTACTTTGGGGAAAACTTAACGTAAAAGATAGAACCTACAGAAGATCAAAAGAAGCACGCGAGCATAGTTACAACAACTTAAAAATTAGATTTTCTTCCTTCTTCACTGCCATTATTAACAAAAAATGACGAGGCACAATATTAGAAGGATGAAAAATATGGGCTAAAAGATGTGAATAATTCAGACGAAAATGATGCTTTCAAGACGGATTGATATAACAAAAAAAGACTACACAGAAAGTTTCTTCTCACTTTTTCTGTCCGTTACATTCCCATCAGAAGTCCAATGGAAACTACTGATGTGACTGTTTGCAACATCCACAAAAAAGTTTTGGTAAAACCACATATTCTAATGGACTCCCTAATCATCAGTGAATACGTTTCCTCCATACAAATAAATGTACATTTGTTGTACGCATTACAACTTTACAACTAACATGCTACAAAAGCATTTATGCAAACTTTGCATGTGTATTGTGGAGGAGAGGATAGAGGAAGTGAAGGAGGAGAAAAGATGAAAATCATTCCAAAAACTTTGACATCAGCTCTAACATCATCATCCATTACGATAACATGCGTACACAAAACCCTATCATCATCATCAAGAGCAACAACTGAGCTTACACATAAAAACCTTCATATAATCATACTGACACGACATCAGTATACCATTAATGTGTATCCACATGAATAAGCAGATATAATGGCAAAACCTCCTCCTCATCAGGGGGATTCACTTCAACAGTGGAAGAAAACCATTTCATTCCTATTTACCAAATTATATTCACAAATGCAATTCTTGTCTTCTTATGGAACTTTAGTTCAAGCAAAAAACTCATACGCAAGAACACAAGAAAATTACCCGCTATAATGAACATCAAATTTACAACCAGAAAGAACCAGAAGAAAAACAAGAACTAGACTATAATGCATAAAGCAGAGAAATAGTCATGTATGACCATGAATGAATAAATGAAATGAAATACTACATCACATTCCCATCTCCTCCCTTTTCCTTGTATCGTCATCAACAACATCTCTGTCGACTTTTACCACTGCTGCTTAATATCCTCGACTCGAATGACCCAATAAACTGACAATATTATTTGTGTATTCCCATTAAAATAATAGCAGTAGTGGTGTGTGGTGGTATGTATGTATATATGGAAGAAGACTATTATATGGTGAACCATATGCCAGGAAATCTGTAAACACTGAAGAATAACGAAGAAAAACCGTCTCATTTCTACGAAGCAACTTTACACACAACGTATCTACGATAGTCTGTGTCATTGTGGATAGCAAAAATCTTGCACTTCTTATCTTCTGCTAAACATCACATTGCGCTTTTCAAAATCCTCTGATATGATGATATTATGCTCTTGCGGGCACGGATTTTATACGTTGCGGGAACTGTGTTGATGCATTTATCCAAGCAGCCCGAAAAATCCAAAAATTTCAAATGACCCACGAGCATATATCTGCAACTCTTGAAGAATGATGAAAGCCATATAGTAATAACTTTCATCCAAGAAAAATACAAACACAAACAAGTCTATCATCCGCATGTCCTTTCCATTTTATTCTACAATCCATTTTGTGTAATACGTTTCTCTGGTTGAATATAATATAGAATTGCGATTATTGTGAAAATATTATTCTCATAAACTATGCAATATGGATGAAATAGTATTTTTTTCTCTGCAAGAATAACAACATTATTATTCTAAGCCCTTTTTAACTTTGTAACTTTTAACATTTATTAGCTCTAATTTTCCTTCAAAATATAGAAACGTCAATAAATCTCATATTAAATTTAAAACTTGCCATCTGTGTACACATGAAGAAGGAGCCAGAATGTACATCGATACACACTATAGACATGTTTAAAATAATATTGCATTGATAATGTGATTGAGAATTCAATTTGATGACCGTAAATTTAAACCACGTTTATGTAGTAAAAGAAAGAAAATGAAATCTAGGACAGTACGGGACATTTCCAAGTCAGTGCCTTGACACAGAGCCAATACAAATTTCACCTTGTGTTTCTCTGAGGCTGAGAAAACGTCTCCGGCCAAAACAGCGGCTCAACAGAAAATCCAGTCTAGAGAAGGATAGACGTTGACGAAGAACGCATCGATGTAAAAATACTCATCATTAAAACGATATCAAGAGAAGGACAAGGAGGAAAAAACAACGTGTCAACAACTAATGAACTCATTCATCTTATTTTTCTCGCTTGAATCCATCATTCAAGCAAGAAAAACAGGAAACTTTACAGCGTCAGCAATATAATCCTTAGTCCCTACAATCACAATCTTTTTCATCTTCACCCCCACCGCACATTGCCATCATCACGGTCGTCATCAACCTCTCATCGTCACCTTGCACGTTTCAACGGAAAATATGCTTTCTAAAATAATTATTATAAACCCCTATCTGCGTCCTTTCTCTTCGCTTCTTTGCTAATATTATCTACATATAAAAGAAACGGCGAGTCGGCAAGCATTATTTTTAAAGAATGTGAACGTGACGGACAACTATGATGATGAGAATGATGTGATGACGATCATCAGTTTGGAATGAATGCGCTGAAAGGAAGGACCACAGCGTTGTTGCTGACGATCATGTTTTACTGATCCTCTTTTTCTCTGGAAATACATTATGCTACATCCAAAAACTGCGGACCGACGGAAACGAATAGGAAGAATAAGCCCTCATCAACTACCCATTCCATTTCCCTTTCATCTTCGTCTATTCTCTTCCATACTATACACCACAAATCCTTTCCAATCCAAATACACCAATGTGAGAGAGAAGAACCGAATGAGATAAGGAAAGGAGGAGGAAACTTGAACTCTTAAATCTCGCCATATGGATGACTACTAGAGAAAGACGAGAAAGAAAATTCGATAGCATTGAGCATTAAAATCTTTTTACTCTCCACTTCGCAGTCTACGTATGGTATACGCTTTTAAACATTATTTTCTATTCACTAAAAAACTATTCTCCTTTTGCTTGAGCCAACAAGTCAAGCAAACTTTTCACTGCGGTGATGATCGCGTGTTTGTTGAGCAAAGAGAGTACGAAATATTGTAGATCCTTACCTAAATTTCATTTCCCTTAGTATTTCTAATGAAAAAGATAATTTGTTATAGAATTGTGTTGCTCACACCAGATTTTAGTTTACATGTGTGTAAATATATCCACATAATTGTAATTACTTGAATTGTTCCTAGGAACGACGTAATCATAAAAACATTGGGCTAACTTTTTGCATTTGGAAAACGAAAGGGAAATGAAATTAGGAAAGCTTTGATGCTCAATTCGTAGGAAAATACAGTTTACACGTGCCTAAAGCCCCTAATAGCAATTTGACTTAACTCAGGGCATGTCTATATGTCAGCCTCCTACACCTCCTACACTCCCACATCAAATAAAAAAATCAGTGAATCACTCACAGAGGTAGAGTACCAACACTCCCACTCAAAACGTTATATAAAGCACGAGTTTAATTAAATCACTTCTTATACAAAGTCGAAGGAAGAGAGATTAGTACAAAAATCGTATCCATTTCTTCTAATTAGCCAAGGCACTCAATGAATTTATGATAAATTACCTGATATAGGTGCACACAGAGAGAAAATAAAAATGCGTTTTACTTTTTCTATTGGGAGCAAAGACTCTGAATGGTTGGATCCAAAAAATAAAATTCTCTTTCAAGCAAAAACTAATTAAATACCTGGAAATGGTAATGAGTATAACATCTCCTTTGAGTAAGTATGTCTGGGAGCCAGTTTAATTATCCATTGTTAAGCAGCGAGCTCCTTGAATCAGAATTTATTTCTTGTTTATATTTTTCAAAGAACAATAGTTGATGCTGTGTCGTGCAGGCTTCTACGATATGACTTTAATTTGATTTCACAAAAACAATAGAATATAAAAATGTTTTTCACGAGAAATTTCCACCAACTTTGAATACTGAGTTTTAGCACAACAACGTTCCAAACTTAAACTTAACTGGTTTATGAACAACACGTAAATCCTCAAATCATATCCATTTTTGTTTTGGCTATGTTTTAAAATAGTGATGAGCTTAGAAAAAGCACATACAAAGAATATGTACGTTAACCGTAACATGCAAAGGCAAACAAACAAATAAGACAAGCACAAATTAAACTCAATTACATAAATCCAAATTATCTCAATTACTGCACTTTACCACCACCACCACCACCAGGACAATAGTTCCACTTTTTTCCTTTTATGCGTGTATCAATACAATAGTAATGGGATCATGGGTATGTTGTCTCCTGATTTCAATGATGTGATAACGAGTTCACGAAAAAACTATCACAAAAAGTCAATATGAGAACATTATTGATGATATGCTTGCGCATACTTTTTGTCCCCTTCCAATTTTGGGATGTATTTTTATAGGATTTAGTTTTTTAAAATCTGCTACTAATTTGTCGACTACTTAATTTTTTTTCTGCTGTTGACTCGTAAAATTTTATAGGTGCAATAATTCCCTTTAGTTATATTGCTCACACTACTACTTCCAACTTCACTCCCTCTGGACTGTCTTGAGTCATCTTACATTTGGTGATTCTTATACTATTCTTGTTGTTGTGAATGTGAATCCAAGCTCCGACGAAGGTGGTTTCATGTTCTCAGACACTTTATGTAAAAAACAATCTCACAATTCCATCTGAAATTGCAAATCAACCCTGCTACGCACACTACATTTTCCTCAACAAAAGCTCACCCACATCTGGTATTTCTTTTATTGTTCTCTCTTGAATTGCTCGTATTAAGTTTCCAATACAATATTACCTTACTTAAACTGACTACAGGCAGAATATTCATGCAAAGAAAATCTCACCAAATTCAAATTTTTGAACCAGAGGATAAAAGTAGATAATCCAATTCAATATTATTGTAATGCCTAAATGATTTAGTCAGGTAAAATGTAGGTAATCGCACGCAAGCACACACGTGGGTACAAAAAACAGTATCAAGATAAAATTTCTAAGCCCAGCTAAATCCTTTAATTTGAATCAATGGTGGTGGCTTTTCTGAGAGTGATCGACCAAAAAAAATCTGGCTATAGTACGTTGTTACCAATAGGCTGCTTTAGAATTTTGAACAAATGATTCACTAGCAAGAAAAGATCTGCGCACCACAATAAAGTCTGCGCTTCTTGTTCGTCCTCTCCTTATACTTTTCATCAGTTACTTTTAACTCTGCTGACCAAAAAGTGAGCAACAAAATAATAACACCAAATAAAATGCATATTATTGCTAAATAGGATGATGATGATCATCATCATCGAAACAGGACGTACAAGAAAGACTCCTTCTCTTTCTGCTCACAAAGTTAACTGGTTACAGAATTTTAGCGTATTTAGTTTTCAGAGAGGTTAAAAGCATTATCATCACATAGTGCAGAGGTACACACAAAGAGCGTAATCTCTTGCTCCTTCCATTCCACAATCCTCTCTCATCTCAATCTCGCCATTATTGCCAGTGGCTCCAAGTCTTTAAAAGGATGCTCCTCCATAAAAGGACGTGAAAGGACAGAGAGGAACGTAATGTGATGTTAAGACGTTAAAAACGATTTTCAAAACTAGCATTTTTATACATATAAATCGGACGTACACGAAGCATTTTTGTTGTGTCATAAGAGCACAATGGCATGTATATACAATGCATGTATCTACTATAGACATACATATTTCTGCATATGCATTTAATTTCTTTATTGTGATGTCACCAAAAGTGATTCTCATCAACACATATATAACACATATTGAGTTTTCTTCACAAACCCGTACGGGCTTTCAGCTCTTATCACGATCGCAAAATATTATTCTACCATATCAGAAGCGTCTGCTTTATGTGACGACGATGGTGACATAGGTATTTTCCTATATACATGGAAATACCTGTGTATCTTGGATGTTACTTTTTCGAACACAATGAAACAAGTTGCTTATATAGGAGAATTACATGTAAACCCATCCTTATAGTTCTTGCATTACTACTATTTTCCAGTAAACTACATGTAATTCCTTATTGCATCCTTATTGTATTGAATCGATTTACACTTTTTAGAAGTACAGTAATACAAAGGAATATACAAATTTGTAAAATTTGATATAATAGTTTGTTATTACGTATTTATGATGATGCTCTGTACCTGTGAATAATAAAATACCTGCCTTTAGAGTAACTAAAAACTGTAATACGACGCCCTATATGTCAGTCAACCGTGAAAGGTATGTGGAAAAAAGAGACAAAATCCGTCCATGTACAGAGCAATTATTATTTGTTGTAGCTGAGATAGAATATGTAGTCCCACATCATCAAAGCAGCAGCAGCAGCAGCGTGAGGTTAAATTGCTAAATTATTCACGCTATTCGCTTTTAAAACAAAATGCCAGCGATTGTGTGTTTACTTGGTTATGTTTATTTTAGCACAGACATTTACGTCCCATCAATCATCAGGTCACCCTTTTTGTCATTACTTGACAGTAGAATGTATGCAATGTAGTATTTTAAAATCTATGAATATTCCGAAACAAGTTCCAAGGACAGAATGAAGGAAAACAGAGAAGAAATACTATACACATTTAAATACATTTAGCTAAAAATTGGCCTTTAAAACTTGCTTCATTTATTGCTAGTACACTTGATGTATAAAATGTCATTAGGAAACTGGAGAATCGAAAAAGAATGACTATTTTAATTGCTTGCAGAAACTCGTCCAGTAAATTCGTTAGAGACATGATGTCGTGTGTCCGTCTATCAAAAAGCTATTTTGTCCACTTACGCTAATATATAACTGGGCGGAGATGAGTTTTTCTATCTCCTGATTACTCATGTCACACGCATATTTATGTACTTGTTGGACTATTTTGGGATGTCTGCAACATTACTTGATATTATTGGAAATGGAAATGACATGTTGCGAATTAGTACTGGAATATTTATGTGAATGTTTATACGATGATGGTATAAACTGGCGTACAGAAATGAATGTGCTTTACTCTGCGCTGATGACAGGGTAGCACGCAATGCAAAGTGAAAGCAGAAAATCATAGCTATTTTTATCCTTCTTACCTTAAGCTTTTTATCTGAGCTCGTCTTTTTCAACACAGGTACATTCTTTCCTCCTCCATCGCCAGAGTTCATCTTTCCTTGACTTAGTTTTCGTAGGGGTGGAGGTAGCCATTTTCTGCGGGAGAAGGAGAAAGACAACACAATAAAGTGGTGTGTATTTTGTAATCCGCATTTTTTAAAGAAAGGGAGAGAAGGCAGAGGAAAATTACACATTTTTAACAGCCCTCTTATTTTCTTCAGTTGAGCTTTTAAGTGATACTTTCATTTGATGCGATTTCGCAATCACACAAAAAGCAAGTAGGTATACATGCATACATATAACACTGTATGATAAGTAGCAAGTGGGCTTTGAGAGCTCAACTGCTGCTCCCCCTCTTTCTCTGTTTTACTTTCTCTTTCTACTTTATTTACAAAAGGCTTCTTTTCCCTTCGTAAACAAAATAACACGGGAAGTGGTACACATAGGAAGGAAAAGGGGAAATTCATATCCGAATAGAATGATGAAACGAAAGGGGAGAAACAATGAAACCATATTATTGTAAAAGATTCACTTACCCACTGAACACACGTCGTTTTGATACAGGAGAACTACTTGTTACCGCTCCAGCTGCATTACCTTCAGCCGCACCACCATCTGGAGAAAAAATTTAAATAACTTGTTATTAGAGAAAAGAAGGAAACAACTTTAGAGCACACATTATTTAGGTCACACCACACACATTTTTGTAAGCAAAAGCCTTTCACGGACGGTAAAAATCACTGCGGCGGATGATAAATAACAGTTGACAATGTTTCTTATGAAAAATGCAAATATATAGTAAAAAATTCCACCATATAGCACACACCTGTACCTTCCTTTTTCGCCGACCCATTTTGACTTCTAGCTCGTCTAAACACACGATTCAAATCCTTTTTCAAGGAAGAAGTAGAAAACATTCCGAATGAGTGAACAACTTCAGGGAATTTCATTTCAATTGGATTTTTGGACAATGAATACACGCGCAGAAAATTTTATGTGTATATCTTAGGCATACACACTTACACTAGCACGCGTAGTCGTAGAATCGATAAGATCCGATAGGAGCTACTTTTACTACGCTAGATTTAAGAACTATTCAGCAGAAAATGATAAATTTTTATAGCACAACAAGTTGTAACAAAAACCTCCTACAACAAAACAACCACTCGTTAATTTGATGGTCTGAATTAATGTGGATGAGTAATAATAACTTTTCGTTCATTCATTCATCTACTCACTATATCCACCAACAAATAATCTTTTTATTGTTCTCGTTGGGTCCAAAAGTTATGGATGTTTTCCAAAACTGGTAGGAGTTTAATTATTCTTCGTGGTGAACTTTTCTGATGGATTCAATGATTCATCACCACTGTTATAGATTGTCGTATTCATATCATCATTATTTTCGTAATAATATGTTTATCTTCCAGCTTCATCATTGAAGTAAGACACACCAGAATATAACGTCAGCGTCAACCACAACATAAGTGCCTCTTCAGAAACGACCACACCGAGAACACACCACCACCGCCGCATGACATAAAATAGTCATTTATGACGATTATTACTTCAACTACCACACGTTCAGATTGAGGACCATAAACAAAAAGACGATATATATTACCTATACATGTGAAACCCCACAATTAGCACAAGTTATCAATTCCACCAGAGAGTATGTAGGCTGCAACTCTCACAGGTTCCGTTTTATGCATATCGTTTTACTAAAAATTTGTTATCACTAAAACATGAGTATGTGTATAACAAAGTGTCCGAGATAAATTATCACGTGAATGATAATTTTAAATATCTTTCTTTTTCAATTGGATTATGAGGAGCAACTGCTTGCTGCACTTTTGACTTTGATCTAAATTATTCTAAATACCGTGTAGCTGGGAAGTTTGGTCACGGACTACAGACTACACCGTCCTAATTACATATTCCAAAAATCATGCTCATATATGAACATTCTCCACTAACCAAACCACAGAGTAAAATAATATGTGGATAATTCCAAGTGTAAATCATAAAAAGGTACACATATACTGGAAGCTGGGTAGTGAGTAATGAGCGAGAACAATAATAATAATAATATGCGTCAGTTCAAAGCGCTCACAGCAGCACGCAGGAGCCAGAAAGAAGACGACGATTCATTGTCAAAGAGGAATAATAATTTTTGTTGTTATCCATTTCCAAATAAAGCAGAGAAAAGACTATTTTCTCGTTATGAGACCACCAAATTTTGTAGAAATAACAGGAAAAACGACATCGTCACAATACGAGAACCGTCAACACCTCCACCATATTATGCCACATTCTTAGTCATATAAGTCTGTTCAAACTTCCTTTGGTAAAAAACGAAGAACCACATGAATTCGATTAGTGATGACGATGTATTTTCCTAAGAAATGTAGAAGGACAACAAAATTTTGACGTAATGTTCTATTGTGGTATTTTCAAAAATATGAAATCCTCGCTGTTGCTTCACTCCCCCACAGTTTTCTGTTTTGATTATTTAGCAAAACATTCAGTACACCAAAAAACAAGTTACAAGTTCTGGTGAGCTTATGCTTCTGCTGCGTTCTGAAACACCCAGAAAGCGACTAAGCGCTTGCAAATTGAAATGAATGAGCTTTACCATTTACACGGAACGAGAGGACACCTCATCGACAACAAACGTTCAATACATATAGCTCAAATATCAATTATGTTTATCTCTCATTGCACACAAGGAAAAGCTAATATAAAAGGAGAGAGACACGACACCATGCGCGATCATCATCATAGTCGGCGTCGTCATAAAAAACCGCACATTTTTTTCACTAAACTTCGCAGCTCAACTTGTCGCACTATTCTCTATACTGTTCCACTTCAGTACTTTCCCTGATTCTAATCATAATGCCATGGGTTATTATTAGCTATAAAGAGTTGTGGCAAAAGCCAAAAATTATTCTACATTCTGGTAATAGGCACATAGTAAAAAACGACAGCACACATATAGGTACATGTATTTCAGGTCGATTCATATGTTGTAACAACAAGTCAGTGGAGAATTGGTTCAGTAGGAAGTTTGTTAATATGTGTGCACGGCATTCATGTGGAAAGGAATAACCGAATCGGAATATACATGCTCTACTAAAATAAATGTGTTCATCTAAAAGGAATCTTATTTCATGATGACGTTTTCTTCGCTCCTCTTGTAAAAAAAACTGCTAATTCACTTTAGTTTAAACGACACACACACACAAACATTATTATGTACGTTCACTCAGTGAACGCGAGAAAATGTTATCTTAACTGCTGAAAGAGGAGAGAAAGGAGAGATTCCAAAGATTGCACTTTATTTGAGACAACTGCAACTTTCCTGTGTCCCTGATGATAATATAGTGGCAGTGTCACAAGCTGGAGTTATGCACGTAGCCTGAATATTTTTTTTATAGTTTTTTACAGCGAATATCCACTGCAAAATATCTTTGCACTTTATCTATAAGCGTAAATAAACGTCTTTTCTAGCAAGTAAAAAGAAAACTGTCGTCGAGTGAGTAGCCTTGCATTTCACACTTGACTTCATCTACACGCTTACTATAACTTACGCTTACTTTTCTGTTAATGAAAAGATGGTCTTGAAGAACAAGATAATATGATGATGATGCAAATTCCCAATGATGTAGGGGATTTGTCATATTATCGTTTTTATTTATGTTCCATTTAAATTGACTTAACTGCAAAAAACCAGACATAAAATATCAGCACAATTATGAACAGCATAATTTTATGTCACACATTCACATAATATTGCAGTTTATCGTTAGACCTTCAGTGAGCAATGTGACCGTCTAGAATAGTTGACGAGAAATAGGCAAGTGTGGTAAGTAATACATGTTTAAATCTGACCATTCGTTGTGCACATGGACTTAATAATAACAGTGGCCAAAAGCAAAGTTGTAAAAACTCACTCGACCAATTACACCTACCCCACACACAGGCACACAATATTAAAAACAGCTACAGAGGTGCTCTCGTCTTTACTCTTAATGACAGTTATTATATAGTTTGGTCAAAACGGTACTTACACTTTCACCACATAAAAGTTAATAACGTTCTCTTTCTTTCGTTCCGACTTAGTTTTTTTTACAAGACAAAAGTACAAGTTTTCCCTCAAACTTAAACTACTACTGCACTGTCAATTTGTGTGAAGGGGAGTAGCAGTATACCACGCGCGTATGCGGTAGTTGGTGTAATTTTGTGTGTATACTTCTTTTTCCCACAATAATAAACAATTCCTCTCTGTTGAGCTCTTTTTTCTTCTTTCCTTCCTATTAAACAAAACTTTTTATGAACCATGAAAAGGGAAAATTATAGCCCATTACCGTTGTTCCTCCTCTCTTTCTCTCAGTAGTTTCTTCTTTTCCTCATTTTTTAACTACTGAACTTGGAAGGGGATGGCTACGGCTATAATAACGAATGATTACATACATACGTGCAAAACGGCGGCACTCGTGTAGTAGTAATAGAATGAGTGCGTCGGAAGGTGTTTATTTAACTTTTTTCTATTTTTTCAAGTACTGTATTTTGAGAACACATACAAGGCAATAGGTTCATGAGAAGAGTTTTGGTAATTATAATTTCGAGAGACTCCATTCACTTGAGCAGCTACTCCATCCAAGGTGCAAATGTGCTAAACCCCGGCCTTCACATTAACAAGTACGTGTGCACTGAATTGAGTAAGTATCGTCTTCTCTTTTGCAACAGCCACTACTACTTGTTAAAACACAAAACAAAGCTACAAAGGTAAAGCTTGTAAGAGTGCTTGTTTTTTGTATTATTTGATTTTTTTATCACACTCTTTCTTTCCCAAGTACCAAGTAAACTCGGCCGAGAAGGAAAATGGAAAGAACAGGAAGGAACACTTTAACATTCCACCGCAGAAAAAAAAACAGTGACATTACTGACTACACCAACAACCCATTCTATTTCTCTTTGTAGTGTAAATAATAATATGCTACTATGCTAATGCTTCTCTTTTATTCGGCTAGCAGAAAATTCACAATAACGATGAGTGCACACGTTCCCACATCAAATCACTTGTGTAGCTACAGATTAGATAACAAAAAAATGGTGTTATATGCATAACAAAGGAAATCAAAACTCGTGAAGCAAAATCATATCGGATTCTACCCTTCTAAAGTGCATTGGTTTTCTTCACACTCTGTAAATCGAGACGTACACCAAAACAGATAAAAGAAATTAGAGACATTAGTTTTTTTTTTACTTTTATAGGCGACAATACAACGATAGTAGGCTTTCATTCTGTATAGTTGCAATGATCCTACTAGTAAGACTATTCAAGGAGGAATGAAATGATGTTGGTAAGAGGCCAGAGGATTCCAAAACAAGATGTGTCATAGTCATACTCATCATTATCATCAGCAGCAGCAAGCAACGCCGCCACGATCTTTTCATATATTATTGTCTGTTGTGTGCTGAACAACAACTGATACCACTACGGTTGTGATATAATATATAAGAGCACTTTGGATTTGAAAAATATGTTGTTACTTTGCTATTACAATCAACATCGAATGAACATACACAATATAAAATGTTAATGCTATTATGCATTCGATATATGCTCTCTTTAAATGTTGCAAGATACTATCCACTGATGTTGTCTTGTGCCATAATGCACACCACTACTTACTTAGTCAGTACGCCACCAACATTGATGTCATAAATTTACATCATGTTACATACCAAATGGATCGCGTATCTGTAAAGAATTTAAACTTTAAAAACCCCATCTCATCCCTACATACGAAATTACTGTGCCTTCTAAGTGATCATGAGAGTGATGATGATACTGATAATCTGCAAGAGGATTTTATAAACGCTACTTGAGCAATCTAATCTCATAAGAAAAACAATAATCATTGCACACAATCTGTTTCTGGTGGTGTGCTTTAATTTGTAATCTGCTGACTAAACTTACAACTTGAATGAATTAATGTACTTTAAAAGTTCTCGCTTGTACTTTTCAAGTGTACCCACTTTTTTAACTTTCAGCAAAGTTTGCAATTGCAAAAATGCATGTACACATGTTATACAAGAAGTTCGTAAATCGTAATGCTGGCACAGCTGCAACATACATACCTATATCCGCTCTAGTAATAAAATGATGGTTCTGCCGTGAGCTCATCACCTTGTGCAAAAGACAACTTATTTTTTCTTCTTTTCTTAAATGCATCCCAGATGACAGTCGCAATTCTACCGCAGATACAACGCATGCGAAATAACACTTCATCCAGTCTCAGAGAATAAAAGAAGAATAATCGAAGAATGGAAATAATAAATTGCATGCTTTGCATTCAGTAAAAGGCTATCGCATAATCTCCGCACATTTTAGAGGTTGTGCATAGCATATTATTATGCTACCTATATGAAATACAGTGAAGCACGCTTTGCAAGAAAATATCCTTGCTTTTTAGCATCTTGTCGATGATGCCGACTTGAATGAATCCTGACGTGCTTGCACTTCAGCTAGTATACATTCTTTAAAAAAACAAATTATCGTTATAAGATGAATTCATCATTATCGATGAGGTCCTTTTAATTGTACCGGTGACCTTTACCTGAGAGCACACGCACAGTCATGTGTAAGCTATAACATAAAACTGACAGCCCTTTTCATATTATTTTCAATGTCTCATTTCAACACACTTACAAATCAAGGCGTACAAAGTTTGAAGTTTACATTACACAGTGTAGATACACATGGTTTTCTGGAATATATAATATGACAGGCATTATTGATGCAGAATTAATTATTTATGACTTTCCAATATATGCCATAATAATAATAATAACGACAACGATGTGAATGATATTTCTGCCGGCTGAATACACAATGACATCATCTCACTCGACATCATTTTCCAATCATCATAAAATATTTAGAAGGAATTCTGACAATTCGCTGTAGCGCTGAAAATTTTAATTTAACTTGCATTCATTCAGCCTTCGTTAGAGTACGTCCGTTACTTATTGAGTTGTGGGCTAATTTTAATTCTATTTATGCACTCTGCACAAAAAATAATAAAAATAAGTTCATTTATTTTTTACTACTTGACCATTATCGTTCAAGATGTTTTGATTCCAAGGTACGTAATTAGTTCACAAGCCAGACAAAATATACTGGACAATGAACAAGGCATTATTCATGAATATGCTTGCATTAATGCGATAATATGCTGTTATCTTCAGTGCTATAGTTGGGTGATAAATTGAGCAAAGAAGGAAACATCAAAGCCATGGTTTTTTTAAACTAAAATGACACCCGTATCCCATTTCATCTTCAATCTTCTTTGGTTTTTTGTCCTCCTAGTAGTTGGTAAGTTTGCAAAAACGTATTATGTAAAAAGCGTAAGCGGAAACAACAGAAAAAAAATGTACGAAATGAGCTTTTCTTCTCAAAGCTCATAACAAAACAAACGAGCCGAACAGAATGTTTTCGTCCAAAGGTTACTTTTTTTACAGAAACATGGTAATCCTATATAGTTCACTTTTTCTCGCCATCAAGTCTACTTTTTCTCTTCCGTAAGATCTGGGTCAGTAAATTTCCACAAACTTTTCCACAACAGCTCACGTCCCAATAATTTTGCAATACTAATTATCTCACGTAAAAAAGTAGTAACATATTTTACAATTAGAAAGGACTAAAAGTTTCATATATGAAACCTAGTATTGGGTAACTTTTTATTAACACAAAACAGGGATTATAAGAGGAAAAGATTTTTTTTTGGCATTCGAAATTAATTGCAAGAAAATCATGAATCTTGATTATGGAGTTGGGATTTTCACCTACCTTCTTCTTCAGTTTTTGCTGAGCTTTTAGAAGAAGCGTCTCCCGACCTTAATACCCTGCGAGCAGCTCTACGCCAACGGTCCATAGCCATTTCATAATAATTTTAATGTTTCACATGAGAAAATGTGTATTGTCGTGTCTTTATGAATGAACGAAATCTTTCGTAGCAGTTTTATATCATGTGTGGTGACATATGTAAATTTAAAGTGAAAAGTTGTCAAACATTGTAAAAGAAATAGTAGCGCACACACATATGACACAAAAACTAATTAATCATTATTAATTAAATGTGAAAATTGAGTAAATGTTTATGCACATATCAATGTATAGAATATATAGCAACACAGACACACGCACACACTTTTGAGAAAGAAAACATATTATAGGAATGTATAGTGAGCTCACTCAGCAGAATATATTGGAAAACACACGTCCACTTCATTAAAACGTAAGAAATTCTACAAATTTACAACAGCAAATCAGCGCAACACCACCACCACCATGTATTTATAAATTATTCCATCATTATCCATCCATACGGAAATTCTGTTTCAGTGATTAACTTTTACTATTACGGACAATGCTTGTTACAGTATTGTGCACTGCTGCTTGATACCTGCTTGCTGACAATAATAATAACAATTAGTAAGTATTCTGCAACACTAGGCAGTAGTGGTGGTTTGGTGAGAGCAAAGTATAGAGCTTATTCATTAACACAATAGCAGCATTTTTAACATATAAAATACAGACAGAGAAGAACAAGAAGATATTATAGAGTGTTGCTTGCTTCACATAAAAAGTGCTGACTGCGAGTTCCAATTAAGTGAGTTCCAAGAAAAACACACACAGCGAGAAAGTAGTAGAGTTGAAACACGACTACAACAATAATAAGTTCACACAATAACATTAACACTTGCTGCTTGGTAGACACATTATTATGAATAACGTAAAGAGAATTAGGTTGCTACAAAATAATAGGTCATAAAACTAGAGTGCGTTCAACTATTTGACAGGGAAAGTCAAAAGAACAGAGGAAATTCATTGGGCTACTACTATAACATCAAACAGGAGAGACACATTCAATCAAAATTTATTCAAAAGCAACGCAAGCAAACATGTTGGAAGTATTTTTAGCAGCACACAAGTCAAAAGTGCAGGGTCATGATAACATTGCTTCACTGAACTCGCAAATGAAGCTGGACTGACTATGAGTAGTAAAAAGGCACTTTGCATCCTTCATAAGTTTCATATTATTTTTTATAACTGTGTTTCAGAAGTTAACCAGAACATGCAATTAATTATTTGAATAGTTATTACTTAATTTTTGCGTAGATAGATTATTTGACCAGCAGGAAGTCTGTACGATTGCAGTCTCATGCGATTGTTCTCAGATGTCAATTTTTTGATAACGTGGTGATTGTTGCGTCAATTTTTGCTTTGTCACATTTAATTTTAAAACAAGTCAGTTTCACGTTTTTCTACGACCTTCACATACTTCTGATCACAACATAAACCAGTACAAAGGATTTTGTATTATGGTTAGATAAATCATTTTCTTGACACGTTGTTGAATTAAAGGATTATTAATCGTGACAAAACCAATTTCATCTGGTGTTTACTCCGCTCGTAGATCATATACAATGATCCTCATCAAATAGTTAATTCTGACAGATGATGAACGATGACTGGTTGATAGTAAAAGAGTCAACAAATTAATCAATCATTCATTCATCATTGACCACAGCCATGCATACTAATCAATATATGCTTGCTTATTACATGAGTGAAAGATATTCATGGCTCTCAATTTATAAGTCAGTTGGTACACCATCTTGCGATTAGTTTCATGTTTTTTTCATTTGCTTCCTTACAACCTATTTTATAAGCATTTATTGTATCAATTGAAGCTCACGTAGGGACTAACAGAACGAATAAAAGAAAGTTTGACAAGAAGATAAAAACCAGAAAACCCCTAATCCAATGTAAGACCGTATTGGTATGTATCGGTAGGTAGGTGAATTCAACACACATGCAGCGAGCAAAAATCCGCAGTACCAAGAAAATCTGTGCAAAACACGATGTTATACATATACATAAAAATACAATGGGAAAATTATCCAGAGCATTAAAGAAGAGTAATGAGATGGTTAGATTTTCTCTTCCGTGGTCAAAAACCATACAACTCATTCTGGATAAGAGGCATAATAATTGTTTATGTTACAAGGACTTCAATACAAAACATCGTCCACTTTCGGGCTCAATAATGATGATGGGACAAGGACGCTCACCGTTATGTTTATTTATAAGCCATTATTATTAGCCCGACTTAAAGTATTCGTTTTTGAAAAGCATATACATACACATCCTCTCAAGAGTCCTGGCTATTATTATTTTAAAAAATCTCACATAGATGTTGAATTTTTCTTCCTTTTCCGCCATTATAATGATAATTGTGCGGCCAAGTAAAGTTGCAGGCTAGTAGTATACATGTAATAGGTAATAGTGCTAGTACTTTCCATTCTCCAGAACACACAAAAGGTAAAGAGATATTCTTGAAAACGCAGGCAAGCAAACAGATGAGAAGGAAAGGAGATGAGAGGAAGAGTGGAAAATGCAAACTCTTTCTTTGCTTACTTCTTTCTGCATCGCTTCGCCTTCGTCGCTTTTAACATTGTTGTTCGAGCTAGCTCATAGCTATACCATTACATTTGCCACAGTACACGGGTATATAACAGAACAAATTTGCTTTTTCGCTCAGAAAAAAACACCACCAGACCCATATCACCAGCAGCAGCACCGCCAGAACGAAAAAGCATCTGCTGCTAAAAAGTAAGTTCTTTACAGAGGGAAACATGCCGTGAAGAGAGGGAAAGAAAGGGATCGATACAAAACGGGTTTACTCGACTCCAGCATTCCCCATCACCTCGGCATCAGTAAGGCTTTCCGAATGCATCTCGAATAAAATTCACCTCATCATCATCGTCCCCGTCAACTCAGACACGCACACACAAAACCATCGTATACCATTTATATTGCTCTCACTCGCTCATTATATATTGTATCTATGTAATATGCCTGGAATGCAATTCAATAGAGTATTATTACAAGTCCTTCATTCTCTGCTCATCATCGTCATCGCATCGTCTAAATACCATTTTCTCTCGATGAGAAGCTAACGGGAAGATCCAGATAAGAGTCTTGATGACAGTTACTCGATCACAAACACAGTCAATTTCCCCTCTCTACTGTCACCTTCCATACGGTTTCTAAATACTATATACAGATACATGTGCGAAAAAATTGAGATAAGGATAGACAATAAGGGAGAAGGAGAGCGATACGAAAAATGGGATTTCCAGTAGCGAGAGTGAAAGCATGGATATGAAAAAGTTGAAGATGATGATGCTTTCTCTCTTCTGCTCTTGATAATTCCTGTCTTTGACTTGACTTTACAAGTGCAAATGAAATTCTTCTTTAAGTGCATATAACAGCAATGAAAACAATACTAGCGAAGCTCATATTATATGAGCATCATCATCCTCTCTTGGAAAAAGAAAAGGAGAGCGACTAAATTTTAAGTGGCAAAGTATTAACTTCCATTCTTTTTTTAATTTCTTACTCACTTCTTTCACTACCATCACATAAGCAGATTTTCATCAACTTATATACTTAAATAGAGTAGTGGTATTATGCAATATGTAATTACTTTAATCATCGTCGGTAGAAGAGAGCATCATCACAATCTTTTCCAGTTGAATGTACATCTTCCAATTTCTTTCTAAAACCTTTTTCGAGCAGTAATTCTATTTGCCAACGATGCCAAAGCTTTTTTCTTAAAAGGGTAAACAAGCAAGAGGAAATTGTAGGATGCTTGGAAGGCATATCAAAAAGTTAACTGCCTTCTTTTATCATTCTCGTCATCTCGCACAGCAGCAGCAAAAAACAGCCAACAAATTTTCTTGTGAAGGAATGAGTAAAAGATGATGATGATCTTTGTTCCTAACCTGCTTTTAACACTTTTGTGATTGCACTCTACTTGTAATTTGTACCTTTTTGTGTACAGTGGGACGGAACAGAGCAGAATGTATGCATGAGGGAAAAGTTTGTTCAGGTTAGTAAAAACCTAATTTAATATTCCCTTTCTTTCTTATTTAAAGTTATAGTAAAATATAACCATCTACCATTTGTAGTTGTGATCTGAGTTGAGATTTTCTTTGAAAGTGAAAGTAAATATGGAATAAATTCGCGTCTAAATTTAGGAAGAAATAAAAACACCAGAGTATATTTGTTATGTTTCCCTATTTCACACTCTGTCAATCTTTCATGGTCATTCCAGCAGCAGTTCAGTTCAGTAGACTTTTTCTACCGAACAAACCCATAAATATTACATGTTGTTTAACGTATGATATGTGCATTTGCCTCATGTCCTATGAATTCAAACCACCGTAAATTGAACTCTGGTTGGTTTCGTGAGCAGAAGAAACTCCAGTTTTTGGCAAAAGATAAAATCAGGTTTCTATTGTCGATCATCATGATCGTGGCGATGCTGATTATGATGTTGCTTGTCAGAAAAGGATTTTCCATTCCATATGTCACAGACATTATGATTATTATAGTTATTATTATTACAAAACAAATTTGATATCAAGGCCAAATTACATTACAAAACTTCAAGATGATGATGTCCTGTCAATTTCATTACTACTAGACTAGATAGAAAAATGTAACCTGACACGTTAAAATGTATGAATTTCAGGAGCATTTTAGATGCTACCTCATTCCCTTTTCCACAGAGAGAATATCATCAAAGTTCCGCATCAGTGAATATCTAGACTAGCAAAGCAACATCTCATCTCATGTCATACACGGTCAAAGATATGTAATACTGTCAGGCAGATCAGCGACACAGATATATTTTTTATTTACTATGTCACAACTTTTTCATAATGTTTAGAACTATGATTTTTGTAGATTCTACACACACTACACCGTTTTTCCATAATCAAACTTACATAAAGGAAGGTATTTGGTATGTTAAAGCATACACACGCTAAGTTTTCATTTCCGAGAAATCCAATTTGTGCATGGGAGATGGTAGTACAGAAAAACTGTAGTGCAATGGATACAAATGAATAAAAAATGATTCAGAATAAACCAAAATGCCACGCTGGCGCCTGATTCCTCCCACGCAGTACAAGCAATAATGTACTTATTACTCAAACTCACATGTATCCACTTGTTGAAAGAGAAAAACACTAGTTTTGCAAATGCAAAATTGGAGAATATAATACTAGGTAATTCTTTATTATTATAAAACCAAAACCCATTAGCAAATTACTATTTAGTCTTCTCCTGCCTTGTCTTCAGACAGACAACAATAAGGCGTTTATTACTTCGTCAAAACAACTTTTTAATTATCCTATTCAGCAAATTTTTTCCATTAAAATCAATTCGTCATGAACAAAATAATATAGCAGCGCTCGTCGTCTGATCCGTCCTTTTTTTCAACACTCTAGACTGAGCCTCAATTTTATTTATCTTGTGCCAGAAATCTAATACATTCTATACTTCTTAATTTTCATCCTTCACTTTTACTTTTTATTCCATGAAACACTCTCATCCTCAAATATTTTAATCAAAACACTTTCTGGTTACTCACACAGTCACGCTAAAACGAGCAGCTTTATAATTTGTGTAAATTAAAACGATAATGATCTGATACTCCAAACACTTTGCATACTTTGAAATTAAATGAAAGGGTGACAATGAAGATTTTGCTGAGCAGATATCTGATGCTTTTTTTTCACACAAACACATACACAAGCCGTTAAAACTGTAACCAAACTCAACAAACCATGATCTTGATGATTCAAGTTTAAGCAGCTCACCCAAACTAATTGCAAAAGTGCTAAGAAGGTCTCTCTTTCTCTCTGTAGCAATTTCGTTTCAATCAACAACGAGAACAAATAGACATAGACACAAACGGCATAACAATATTTGCATAATAACCCACCTATACACCAAACGAAATGAACGAATCCATCATTGAAACGTAGCAAACCACACACACCATCATCATCATCCATTTAGGTTTTTCACTCTCCAAATAATACTCTTGCATTACACATACAGCACACACCTGATGATAAATTTAAATGTTCATGTCCCTATATAAGCTTAAAATGAAAAAAACGAGGAATAAAACAAGCTCGTTATTATAATATACAGCAATATTATTATTATTATTATTACGACGATTTCCTTCTCATTTCCACAAAAGGAATTGCCATTTTCAGAGAGACATTCATCAGTTAAGATAGCTTTTGATAGCGGAGAATGCAGATACATTATTATACTTACCTACCTACCTACCTAGGTATTATATATTCCTATCCTAAACGAATTACATTTTTTCTTCTCCTTTTGCTTAGGCTTGACCATCAGATCTAATATAAAAGTGTGAACATTTATATACTTTTTTCCTTTAAACAATCTGTCGCTGCATCTCTAAGACTGTATAAGATTGTGTATTAAAAACATGGCTGGTGGTGGGGTAACTGTGAACCTTTTTAACCTGCCAAATGCTTTACTCGCATCCTCAGAAGAAGAAGAAGTACGAAGAAAATGATTCCTATAATAATTTTCTGCACATGCAGAGGCACACGGAGATAAGATATCCTTCGCATCACTCCTCGTTTATTATGTTCACTTTTTTGTATTTATCATCATGACAGAATGAAATCTAATACCTTCGCACATGCGACGAAAAAGGGAAAAGAGGACATTCAAACATGATACAGCTACTTTACAAAAGGGAGAGAGAGGAGAGTGAGAGAGACAAAAAACATGTATACAATACTTTTGACATCTACTGTCTCACCCTTTGAGTATAAAAACAAGAGCCTCTGTGCTGCAGATAAAGTTGATATTGATATATTTGGATTACTTACTTCTGACACATCCTATAAGTAGTAGCTATTACAGGTACAAACTTTTATAACTGATGTGTTCTGCTAAAAAGGATGATGATGCATTTTGCACAATCGGGGAGAGCTATTGAGCTGCAACATCACAAATTTAAAGCCGTAATTCAGGATAGGATAAGCTAAGCCGGCATTTCTTTCAATCTTTATGATGGACAAACGACACTTGCTCAGAACAAAGAAGCTTAACGTTTTTTTCTAAATCTGAACACGGATCGCAACAATGTATGCCTATGAAATGTGCTAACTAAAAATACTCATTTTGAAAAATAGTATGAAAGGTTGATTTTCTATTAAAATCATAATCAGTGAGGCTTGCAAACAATGAACAAGACAGAATTATTAGCGCCATAGAGAATGAATAATGACGACAAATATCGTCGTTGAGCTAATCGTCAGTTCTGTTTACTTGTTCTCTTCGCGTGTTATAACGTGATACGTAATGTGTACGCTCTTTCTCTCCTTTTCTTTCGCCCGTATGATGATGATGATGATGGAAAGTATGAAGCGTAAAGTTTCCTTCTCTACAACAGATCAGTGAAATGTTTACATACACATACTTTTCTTACGAAACCATTTGCACTTTTGGCTTTTTCATCCATATCTGACCGTTCTCCAAGTTTCATGACATGGCGATACGATACCAGCATGGTAGTTTTTGACGATATGATTTTTCGCTTACTTGCAATACCATTCGCCATCATAATAACACTAGCCATAATGCTAATGATAACGACAAGGTGAACTACTATGGAATAACGACGAGGAAAATAGGTATTCAAAAAAAAAAATTCCACGAATACCAAAAAACTCATCTAATACATGTGAACGTAATAGGCAAAATGTATATAAATATTTCTATCTCTAAAAGTTAGCGGATTATCAATTCCATAATGGAGACTCACCTAACCGTTTCCATAAACTTCTATCTGATCTTTTACAAAAGTACTTAATCGGTAACATTTTCGAGCATGCATAAACACACACACACGTACATTTATCGTATAAATAATTGCGTTTACGTTAGAGTAGACAACCCGATCAAAGGACATCCTTTTTCTTTGATCACTCCCAAGTTTCTCGGTATTGCTCATGCTCAAAGAACAAAACGAGTATTTTTGGTTATTTCTGGTTATTTGGTGTTTGGAAGGAATAATATATAATATTCACTACCAATGACATTATCAGAAACTACACTGTTCTGTTGATCAGAGAAACTTATTCGTGGACTTGTATGAAATAAAAGCAGGGAAACAACGGGAAATGGTAATTATTACTGTAGACCAAAGCAATTTGCTTGCATGAGGCAGAACACGTGCATTTATTTAATTTGAACTTGGTATATTTTAGCAATCAAATATGTGTGAAAAATTCTATACAAATGTTGAACTATGAATAACCGAATTTTTCCGTTACTGGTTTAAATAATGGTCAGTAACAAAAGCATGTTTTAGGAATGCAATATAGCATATTATTATTATTTTCGTCATTAAGATGAACTTGGAAAGAAGAAATACATTAACCCTTCATGCGAAATATTTTCAAGCTAATGGAGAGGAGAACGGATGAACTACTAAAATTAAAATCTAAATTATACTGTTTTTTTTAGAAACAAAGGAACAAAATCTTACCGAATTTTTCTTTTGTTAATTTAGATGAGCGGTTTTTGGAAGGAAGTTTAACGTTTTTCTGGAAATGTGATGGCAAACATTAAAGAAATATGAATGTCATGATGAGCCATGAGCAGAAATGATAAAGAAAACTCTCACTATTTTAAACGTTATTATTCGCAACCACCATCACTTTTTCCTTCGAACGACTTCACTGACACCAGTGTTATCAACAACTTTTGTAGCCCATGTTCAGTTTAAATACAGCCCTGATTTTGCCATGTCCAGCACAACTTTATGATTTCGATTGTACCGTATCAGTAATTTTTTATTCAACACGAGTATATATGTTAATGAAAATAGAGATCAAGAGGCTGCTCTCAACTCTTTTTATATATTTTTTTTTGTTCTCACATCATTTCATTCACTATACGCACTTCAGCACCACGATCACACTTACTCTCGTATATATTATTGGTATTTGTTACTTTTTATATATTCCATTTTATATGAATTATTTAATTCCTTTTCCATGTAAATTTTCTTCCCCTGTTGATTTCACAGTACTTTCACTCACAACAGAAGAGTGTTAGAGATAGTCAGAGAAAGCACACTCACATCATCATCACAAGTGAACGCGGCAGCGACAATAATAACATTAAACACGTAGGTCTCCACTGCTGCGTGCTCATATGTACTACAATAATTTCTCTGCTTTTTTGGTTCATCATGCCTTTTGTCATGATGATGACGATGATGCTGCTGCCATGTCATGTAGTAATCAAAAATTGTATACTTATTGCTTTTTCTACTTTCTCTCTCTTTTTCCATGTAGGTTCCACTAACTCTTTGAGAATAGAGAGAAAGTGAGAGAGAGAGAGAAAGCGGCGTGACTGGAATCAAGACGGAAGAATGGAGTGGTAATAACGTCAATGATGATATCTTTCTCTCTTTTTCTCCCACTTTTCTCTTTCACTATTTTTCCCTTTCTTTCGCTTTACCACTGTGCAAAAATAAAACATACACACATGCACACTCTCTGACTGACTGACTGTGAGGCAGCAACAGCAGCAGCACACACAAACTATTACAATACTAATACTAACTACTCAACTCGACTCCACCAGTCACATCACATCCATCCGCCACCAACAGCAGCAGCAGAAGAAGTGAATAACATACTATTATTCTCTGTATGTGTATGTGCAACAGCTAAAACGCCAGCAATAGCAAAAGAAAGGGAATGAGAGAAAGGGAGAGAGAGTGACAAAAAATCGATTCTTTTTTAGCCGGAATACTATACAATACATATATAATGTGTACGTATATTACACAGTTGTACAAACGACGATTACAAGTAACACAATTTATTCCTTTTTTCTGAAACGAACTGTTCCCCTTTCTCAACTTTCTTTTTTGTTGAATATCCTCTATTCAAAAATAATCAACTATTATGCCATTACATGTTCTTATTCTCCTCTTCTACGATTTCAAATTTCAATAAAGTATTCATCTTTTCCCATAGTAGTATATCAACTTACTCCGTGAGAGAAAAAAAAATTCGGGTTTATACTCTTTTCATCCCATCAAGTCAAACGATATCCTTTCGAGGACGCTTTCAGAAAGGGAAACCTCTCTCTAGCAATCTATGTCATCTTTCAGTCGACAGAAAGGAAAGATATCTGTTTAAGTCCTACTATTAATGTAACGCGTCATCGCAAACCCACCACTTTAGAAAATGTGGATGCATAGCAGAAGAAGAATACAAGGTCTCTATCTATACCTACACACAGCATCCTTCTATTTTAGGATGGATGGATACTTTTCGTGCAGTCCCGTCGTAAGTCCACGTGAGTACGATAATTAACAATTATTCTTTGATTTTTTTGTTCCAACTGATTATATCCTTTCTAATGAAAAGCGAGAATAATAGGGCTGCTTATACTACTCGTATAATTTCCCCCTCTTTGTTCGTAATCAAATTACAACTCACGAGCACGTACTTACGTATACGAGTGTATTGGGAATCCGTAGACAATGGCTATATGAACGTCACTAATTTCGCTTTTTGCGTCTTCAAAAATCTATTCTATTTATAAATATCCAACTGTTTTGTAATTACGGAAAAAGGCTATTTTAGTTTGTTTTTACCATTACCAACGAATCTTTCCAGATTCGTCACTAACTCTCACTTTTCCGCAGTAATAATAACTCTGTAAATAAAATGGCATAATAAGTAAGGTTTTATTATATGATCACACCATATTATGAAACCTCATAAAAATTTACTGGCAATCACAGATGGGAGCTTTTACTGGAGAAGGATAAGGCGAAAATGATTCATCTCTTATTAATATTTTTTTAGTCCTTTTCTCCTCTCTTGCTACTAGTACTGCTGCACAGTTACTAGCAGTCAGTCAATCTGTATGACGATCACCACCAAGTCCAATTTTGAACTGATTCTCATAGCACCACCATTCCACCAGAACACTGGCAAAAGCAGTAGAGAAAGAGAGAGAGAGAGAGAGCAAGAAAAGTTATCAGAGGATTTCAATGAAACAGCTTACTGCTAGAACAACCTTGCAACCTTCTTTTTCCTTCCAATTTTCACCGATGGAGAAAATCCTACATTTCCCATCACACTTAATAACATAAGAACACAACACTATCATGAATTTACATAGTTTCTTTTACTACATGGCTATAATAACATCTCAATATCATTATTATCCTCTTCAGTAAGAAGGAGCGAAGAATGCATGCAATGAAACAAAAAGTAGTTTCCCCCACAGGAAAGTATCATCACCATCTTATTTTTTTTTTGCACATGGAAATCAGCTACCACATAAAAAGAAAAGAAACAAGATATATAGCAGCGAGTGAAAGTTCCAATAACACGTCACATTAAAACGAAATAATAATAATATGCATACATGTAGAAGGGCTATAGAAATGGTCCTCTGCACACATACATTTCCCAATTTTATTGAGCTTCACGGTGGCATAATAGTTCTGAACCGACAACATATATAAATGCCTAACGTTTCATATGAGATGAGGGAGAAAACGGGGGAAAAGTCTACCACACTCGTTTTCGTTTTGTTCAGTCTCAAGTTTCCTGCTAACCCACTGGTTAGCACACACAGTCAGGGCTTAAAGCTGCTCTTTCGGTCTTCTACAAAGCAAGGATGAAAGCACATCGTTACTTGCCTTCGTCGACATTCCCGAGGTAGTACTTTTTGGCACAAGAAACCATCCACTTTCTTGCCCGTATGATACACGTACTGCCGAATAAGTGCTTATAGACTAGAAATTTCTGCTTGTCTGTGGAACCAAGGGAGAGCAAAGAAAAAACTTGGTCTTCTGTGTGAAAACTCTTTGGCCAACATACACACAACAGCTTACTCAAAAATATAACTGTTTACTTTTTCCCTCAACTTTTTACTACCTGCTGTCCAGAAAACATTGCAACTCATGTATGTCCATATATAAATGTGCTCACAAAGCTGACGACTTAAATTGCAAGAAGAGAGCCAAACAACCAACTAGCAAAAGTAGAAACGATGTCTCGCCGATACAACTCCTTTCTCTACCCCTTCCAATGGTATTGAACCTAACCCTTACAGCTACACCATTTGGAGCAGCAAAAGAAACAGCTTGAGATTTTTTTGGCTCGACATGAACTTACATCGCTACATGCACAGCTCATCATGGTACAAGTCCGTGTATGCCCACAGCTTCGAGTTTCTGGATCCCCTGATTTTTTTAGACTGTGGAAATCATTTTGATGGAGGTCCTGGCAGTCTAACTTGCATAGAGCAGCACTTTTCTGTGTTTTTCTGTTGAACACATTGAATATATTGGTATCTTGTGATGAAAAGGATCTAACAACCACTATTGTCAGATTCTGTCATCATCATAACAATATTACGTAAGTACGTGCTCTTCAAAAACGAAAACAAAAAATATCTTAAATAAATACATGGAAAGCAAAAAAATATCAATTTTCAATTGGATTCGTGGAAATGTATCAAAGGAAGAGAAACTAATAAACATGCAGAATATATAATGACAACAAACAAGATTACATAAATGTAAGATGTTGTCAGTTTTGGAGTCTCCTCGTCTTTAGGTACATGCAGGTAGCATAATCTTCAACATGATGGAACGATGATATGATCTGATGCGGTGAATCGAAAAGAATATAAATTTTTGGTTTTTGTTAGGAAAAACATTTGCTCAATACATTCAATTTTTATCGCTGTATGATATTACCTATTCAATATTATACGCGATTCATGGTATTCCCATACCTCTTTGATAACAACATGGAATCGACCTAGCAAAAATCACACAAAAACAACACCTTAGCTCCCTATGCACTTTCCATTCTACAACATTGAAACCCCCAACATCATCATAGGATCCTTTATCTTTTGCATGTATGTATAGTAGGATTTTAAAAAGAAAGCCTGTACCATAAAGCAGCAGTGGTACATATTGCATTACAGAGAGTGGTGCCGTTCTGCATCACAGATTAAGTGAACATGCCGTGCATGCCATGATTTTGTTGGTTATAGCTCACTGGTTTCGTTGGACTCTGTAAGGGTTGCTTTTTGATCCTCTTCAGTAGAGCTATAGTACTTTCTTTGCCACTTTCAAAGAGAAAGTAGAGGAAAGAGCAAAGGACGAGAGAGAGAGAGGAGAAAGTTTGTGCCAGTCATGTACTTCCCCACTCATAATACCATGTATAATATTAATAATAATAAAATATGTACATAATATGTATCCCACTGTCTGTTGGAATGCACGATAAACTTATGAGCAGAGTCGCACCGCACAAAGTTTTCTCCTTGTCCGCCGTTGTCTGCTCTGAATATATGGATTCCAAGGAAGAAGGGAACAAATCCAAAGGGAACAATGCCATGCAAAAAAAGATCTCTACATATAGCATATTATACGGCAGTACGTCAATAAGAGGAAAAAACATTAATAGGGTGAAACGCCGGCGCATCATCATCAGAATACATACAGAAGAGTGAACTGCAGCATCATATGTCTAGTGTACATGGAAGAAGGTAAAAAATCATGAACAAAAAATAAAAGTTTTTTGTGGTATGTTCAGTTTTGTTTTACACACGGCTGATTGCAAGGACTTACTTTTTGCCATCCATAAATATGATCGACGATGCTGCTAATAGTAGACATTTTCTAGTATGTCATCACAAAATATTATTGTTGTCCGATATGCGTTTGTATAACAAACCAAATTTCTTGGTCCTACTTTTTAAAAAATCTATGGTTAGATAAACGTTGTTCAACAAAGCGATTAATTAGAGGAATGAAATCATACAGTGTGTACTTATTCATAATCATAATCCGACTCAGCAGAATAAAATGCCTTGCTATCTAACCATGAATTATTTCAGCAGAATTGTAAAGTGATAAGCGATTTACCATGCCCAATAAATATACCACAATTTTCGTCTTGTAGTATACATGTTAGCATTGTGTATATGCATTTCCCAATGCAAGCGTAAAATTAGTAGCTGGAGGACGCCTACTGATGTTCCTACTTCAGTGTCTAGATTCGTGTCCACACTAGGAGGGGATCCTTCATCATCATCTTCAACAACAACTCTACAGATAGAATTGTGATAGGGGATTTTGCCAGGTTTTTACAGCTTAGTAAGCTGTTTGTTGAAAAGAACCAATTTTCATTCATGAGATGCCTCAAATTTCCCACTTCAACTAACCAACCAATCCTTTTGAAAATAGGCAACTTTGGTGAAGGACTTTACGTTAATATTTTGATATCTGCCTACATTTGATAAGTAACATGAGCATCTTCAAATTGCAAAAAAGAATTGCTGAAGAATATCATGATGAAATGTTACCAGCGAGCGAGTCAGAAGAACAGAGCCAGCTCTATCTTTCCCTTCTTCCCGTTACTACAGAGCAACTTTCACCATGACGTATAATGTTTAGTGTTCCACCAGAAGAGTGAGCTGGCGATGCTCCGTTCTTTCCGAAGGCTTTTGCTTAAATTTTTTGCTTTCCACCATAAAGCCATGCAAAAACAGAGAGTATAATAGTAACTTACCATTCTCCGGATCACATGAAACACCAGGTCTATTTCTGGCGGCGTGGGGAATCTGCTTGAGAACCGTGATGGGAACCAGCCCTTCCGGTTGCAAGTCACTCCCACTACTCGTCGAACTAGAACTATGCAGTCTTATCAAGCACATTTCTGAGCTACCTCCCATCAACTCCAAGATTTCCACTTGCTGGCCTTTATGGACGGTCAATTCACGGGAACCTGGAGATGCGACATGGTCCGCCACTACCCATGTCATGTCGATGGAACTCTGTTGAAATAAAAAATTTAAAACATGAGTCAATCTCATCACTTATGCAATAGGAAATCAGACACGACGCATTTCAACCTTAAAACTTTGCAATATTACATGTCATGTAGTTTTGCAGCGTGTAAGCTAAATAAAAAAGCAAAGCAAGCATTATACTTCACACTTATTCCGTTTTCATTTCGCAACCCATTGCTCTAGACAAAAACTTGCATAATTAATACCATATAAGCTTTCTGCTTCCCCATTACACAGTTTCAGCCTTATTTTTTGGCTTTGTACTCATCTGCCTCTAACTGTGTAACTATTTGAATGGATGAATAGAAACTTGATGAATGAAAGAGGTTGAACATTTAGTCTTTCTTCTTGTCCAAAAGGCATAACAAGTCATGAAATACATTGAGTCCAGCAGTCCTTTTATAATTTTCATTTCAATTCTTGCTCTGAGTTAAAATGTCTTGATGATGGCTTACTTGTATAATGATGACAGAAACCTAATGAGAACCTCGCATTCTATCCCAAAGTCAGACTTTCTTTTATATGCTTCAATGCCCAATTTTGTGTCTAAAACTAAGCTCGACACTACAAATACACATTATTTAACACGGGTAGTCAAGCCTCTGCCATCACAATATTTCCTCTTACTATAGAGTGAAACAAGCATGCATGGAGAGCACACACGACAATGAACTGTCAAAGAAAGAAATGAATTTATTCTCATGTAATTTTCAGAAGACACGCGTTGCTTTCTCTGAAAATAAAAATCTATCTTAATGGTCTACATAAGACTTTTATTGTTCAGCGTCCACCAACTCAACAGTCAGAATTTTAGCGAATAGCATAATACTTGTATAGTGTTGTGTATAGCGAAAATAAAAACAGCAAAAGTAGTATTGCAACTGCGGGAAAGTGACGTTATTCCAATAAGCAATAACAGCTATGCATATACCCACTCATTCATGGCAGTATAGTAAAAACGGGTAGATAAACTTAGTAGACAGGAGCAATACCTACTACACTACCATAATTTTGTTCTCGAGTGTGCATGTTATTGATCGTAAAAATGGTCTCATCTCTCCCATAAGTTTTTCTTCTCTCTCCCAGTTCACCATTTTTTCCAATTATGGGACACATCTAGGAAAATGTCACAAGATGGATAATAACAATGTCGTTGTCGGGAAGAAAAGAACTCTTTTAAGGAAATTGCACTCCAATTTTCCCCACCAATGTTCCCCTCCTTCTCCTTTTCTCCTCAAGATGGTAATAATACACTCTCTGGCTTTCCACTTCGATTATGTATGCATAATATTAATACTATGCCTTTATGATGAAGTGATGTCTGCATATATTTCTCCAAAAATACTACTATTCTATTAATAAAACGAGCTCGCGCTATTTATCCGTGTTCCATCTTCACATGTCATGTTCGTATGTCGTAACCGCAAGTGAAATATTATCATAATATTGTCACTTGGGGATTACACATTAGCACTGAAGAGGTTATACAAATAAAAGTCGCCAATAAAATGGAATAATGCGTGTAGTGAACCGTTGATTACAGCGGGGAACATTAGTACGATAAAATTAACAAAAGTACATCAAGAAATAAAGTTTTACCATTTATCATTTCTTAAATATTTTTATGAAACTTTTGCAGACCTGTTTTATATTTGTGAACATGTACAATTTCAGGTACAATATGCATGTGGGTATGCGGCACCATCATCACGGGAGAAAATTGAGTCAGTGGGTCCCGTGAGTGTAGTACACTCCAACTTTACCGCAGCCTCTTGCAAGTGAGGAAAGCAAGCTACCAAAACGATTCAAGATTTAGGTTTCTCCTATCTTCATCTCACATTGAAATAAATTTTAGAAAACCAATTTTAAGGCTCATTTCCCCTGTGTCACTCGTGAAATTATTGTATACTATCATACCCAGCACGTTTGCGATCACAATCTTTTAGCATTACAAACAGCAAAAGGGCCAATATATGAACTTACCCGATTACACTTCTAGGAATGCAATTTAAGAGTAGGTTTGGGAATTGCAGGATATGTTCATTCTCATTACTAAATTTATTGGTCATGGCATGTATGCGTATTACAAATCGAATCACACCACACTGTTCATATTATTTGGATCATGATTGTCGGCAAATACCATACCTGAGAAGCAGAACGATCAAATGAACGGTATTTCCCAGTTCCAGGTACGTCAATTGTATGTTGTCTCGTCAGTGCTGAATGCGGGCTGAACGAGCTCTGACGAAACCAAGGAAGAGAAATCTTTCTCCTTGGTTTAGATGATTTGCTACTACCACCTTTATCAGTCATGTTGAATATGTCGTTGTTTCTTGTTTGCTTACTCTACAATGTTCCCCTCTTGAAAATGTCAAAATCACATAGCCAAAATGGACTATTTAAAAACTCATTCAACAGCACGAATACTCACGTTTCTGCCAATCCAGAGCACTTATATAAACGTTAATAAAAGTCAAAATTGATTTCCTCTGCTAGTCGCTCCACTGATCCCAACCCCTTTCAGCACTTTTTCTTGCCGCTTATTCACATACAAACCAAAGCAAGCTAAATAATTTCCTCTGTTCAACTTTACACATTTCGCTCTATAGTCCGAGGCTTTGTTTTTCTCAGCTTGGACTTCCCCCTCAAGTCACTAGAGAACCCCAACAAACACCTCTTTATTCTCTGTCCTGTCAAAACTTTTCCTTTCACTGCCACTGCCACCACAAAAGTAGGCAACCTATCTTGATCACATCACCACCAAAATTATCCTCACACAAGACCCGTAGCGTGACAATGTTCACATAAATAAAAAACACACGCCTTATATCTTGTTCGCGTTTAGTTTTAGGACATCCTTCTCAACACACCGTTTGAATACCACCACCATCTTCTCACTCTATCAAGCCTTATCATGTTTCGAATGCCTGCACAATAAAGTGTCAAATAAAAATAGGAAAATTCCCAATTTTAGGCTTCTGTGAATCAAACACTTATATTGAGTGTGATTGTGCAAATATTGTCAAATACAGCTTCAGTAATACTGACCGACACACGGCAAAACAAAAAAAAAACTGAAAAAACTGGTGATTCCCGTGTTTTTTTTTCTTTTTTCATACTACGGCAATCTGTACTTGAGCCTACTATGTACACATGTTACATTTCCGCAATCGTTCACATTCATAAAGAAAATACATCTGTTAAAGTGTGTATATGTAGAAATAACAAGTAGGTGGTCCTTGTTACAAGTGTGCGTGTATAGTTGACGATGATGTGATGTGATGCAATAACAACTCGTCAGTCGTTCCAAATCTCAGCACGTTACATACAATTCACATTTTCCAGGAAAACAGAAAGGAAGACGGATTTTGGGGTGGTTTGGTGCAGTCGTCACACGAATAACAGTACCAAATAAATGATGATGATCGAACGGGGCAGGCTAGGTAGAAATACAACTCTGTGTCTGCATTTTATTATGGACCATCTAAGCGAGCAAAACCATTCACGGTTCACGTCTGACTTGACATGGTAGTGATGTTAGTTGTGTGGTATTTTTTCCCTATCAGAAGAATGCTTTCACTTCTCATCTCATCTTTATATTAAAAACGTTCTGTAAGACGGATGTTATCATTGCTGCTGCTTTAGATGTCGCAACGTTGTTTCCCTTTTCCTCATTGTTTGTTGACTTGACTTGGTTTCCTCTTTTTTGTAATGTTACCTTATCTGCCATGTATGGTTTTTATTATTTCTTAAAAAATGCGGATCCTTTGAAGTGTGCATAATACACACACGTGTAACATATATATATAGACATCATGATACCTAGCTATACTAGGAAAAGGACTAATATCGTGTATTTTGAAACAGTTTTTTTTTGCATAATAGGCTGATGCTTATTTAATCTTCAGTCGGGGAAAGTACATAGTAGTGGTTGATATGTAAGGAACTTGCACAATGAGAATCTGAACTGTGACCTTTTATAACAAGCATGCCAAGCTGCCGTTCAATTTAGTTCTTTCTCCATTACTTTTCTTCATAAACTGGCCAATTCATGTGTGAGTATGTGCCAAAAGCATTCATGCGAAACCCCGAATAGTGTACATAATAAGATTTCTGGTAATAACAAAATATTCTATTCATGTGAGGGAGGACTAGATAAGAACTGTTCTGTTCATGTTGGCGGCTTACAACTCCCTATTGAATTTCAGTTCTCTTAATTTGATATTCCAAATCGCTAGACTTCAAAATAAAACCATAGCATAAAGTCAAATCAAAATCATAACATAACACTACGACAGGTTCATTGGTCCAACGAATGCCTTCTACTTTTATATTATCCAAACCTCATTCAAACTAATAAACTGGTACAGAATAGGACTAATATAGCACCACTTTCATCTATAGAACAAGAATTTTTTTGCACAATAATTTTTTCCTAAATTCTGGAGATGAAACAGTAATTGGCCCAATTACTTCATTTTAACTTGAGTGATGCTTTTGCTTTCTCTTCTTTTCATTCTCTTCTGTTATAAATATGTCACCAAATGAAATGTTATTAATTAATGTAGGGAGAAAGGACTATAAATCATCAGATATGCAAAATAAGAGCCTTTATACAACATGGTTATGTAGTCAACCTCCTACATATTTATTTTCCTATCTCTACATCCATGGCTAGCAGAGAAGATTTAGCATCTAACCACCACCGCTGAATTAAGCACCACGTCCCATTTCAAAGGATTCTCACATTTCACCCTATAATTTTTCCATATGCATGCACATATGATATGGATAGCATTCCAGTGGCCCTTCTTTCCACCACAAAAGACAGAGACCCCTATAAATTCTGCTTTTGATGACACCCAACAAAGCTCAAATTAACTCCTACTGTCCTAGTCGCACAAAATTGTGAAATATGTGACGGTAAGACTTTCACCAAAATGTCCGTATCATGCATAATATGACTTATTGTATAGTAAACCCTCCTTAATTTCCCCCAATGCTAGATATTCACATTAGCTTATATGCTTCCCTATAGTACGGTATGACGGTATAACGGTATATAATAGACTATAGAAAGCAATGACACTACTTCAAAGGATCCTTTTCTCCACTTTGTTGGAACAAAGACGAAGAGAGTACAATACCGCAGCAGCATCTGCCTACTAGTAAATTAGACTGCGGTATCCGATGACACAGTCAAAAATTATATTAGCAAGTCAAGTCGATGATGATGATATGATGAGCATGTAGATACAGATGACGACCAAGAGACCATCCCAAAATTTCCTATATTAGCAATTGGAATATATCTTTACCATTCGGTAAAAACTGTTCTTAAGCTCAGGTCAAAGTAAAGTTTTATGTCAGAACTTTATTATATGTCTTTTTTCTATTTTGATTTGAAACAAAAGAAAAAATTAAACCCAGGAACAATTGACAATGGAAAGTTATAGAGATTCCTTTCCTCTATCTTTCTTTAGAATAACATAGATATCGAAAAAAATCATTTCCCTTTCAAAGTAAAAATAAAACTTTTAACTTTTCTGGTGTGCCACTTTTTCCTTTTTGTAACTCACATCACCAAAACCACTGGAATAGTAATAATAACATGTTGGTGTTAAAATGATTGCAGAGATACACAGACAGTAACCTCAAAAACTTATTTGTCGTCAGTCAGAAGTCTTGTTTGTTATTTCTATACACATTTTGTGTCTGTACTTTTTTCCTCCTCAAGACATACACACAAGATACAAAAACCTAGCCTATTGTTATGCAAATTCGTTCGTGCTCAACGGCTACACTTTTGAACAACACAACCAAAGAAAAGTTCTAAAACCCGGGGAGAGCCATGTAGAATATGTATGTTTTATTTTTATCTGTTTCTATTATCATTTCGAAGCACAACCAAAAAACGACCTTCCTCCACCTTTACCGCATCCACATCACCACCGCACTCTGAAAACTAAAATCCAAACGTTACTCCTCGTTTTTTTATCTGTAATGAAATGTGTAGCACGTCTTGCTCTCCTGTGTGTGTGGTATGTTGCTACATGTGTCCAGGGTTGGATCCCTTTCCTTCAACACTCAACTCTGAACTGCGAGGACGTCAGCTTATCATCATCAGCTTCACTAGCAACAGCTACCATCAGCGCCACTTCACTCATTTTTCTTGGTAGCACACATATAGAGATTTTGAAATGATGATATTGTCTTGTTTAAGCTTTATTTTTTACTTGTGTATAATATATTATATGGGATGCACGTAGAGATGAGACTCCTCACATTACTAGTGAGATGTGATACCACCAACCAACCACCACCACAACCGTTACAACTCTGCTTCCTCCACGAACATGTTCATTCCCTTTTTCCTTCCCTCCCTTTTGCAAAATTAGGACTGCGTATTGTTGTACCTTCCCTTGCACAATACCGCCACTACATCCATTATGACTCCTACTAGAACAACTTGTTTCCAGTATC
Source organism: Willowsia nigromaculata (assembly GCA_034700605.1). Classification (NCBI taxonomy): domain Eukaryota; kingdom Metazoa; phylum Arthropoda; class Collembola; order Entomobryomorpha; family Entomobryidae; genus Willowsia; species Willowsia nigromaculata. The sequence goes on along the minus strand of JAQIXX010000323.1, from coordinate 2,991 downwards.
TTTGTGAAAGCAGCAACTAAAAACTTCCTCGGGGTAAGCAGGAAGAGGATACAACCTTATACAATCCAATTTTTGTCCCATCATTATTGCCTCACAGGGAGAAAACAGGACGCACACGGCAACAATGGTAAGCGGAGCAAACGCTCTTCTCTTGTAAGATGAACCACTTTGCACTGAATCTAATTTCAGACTGGGAGTGAAAAAGATTCACAGAAAAAAGAAAGAAAGACGGTGGCACGGCATGCGATACACACATGAAGACAAGCACCAGAGAGAAAGAAAGAGCCCGAGCAGACCAACCACCAAACCAACATTGCACTACAACAATTCCAATGCTCATCGTATCCACACAGTAGCACCACCAACAACGTCACCAATACTCTCACTACTACTGCTCCACTGTTTTCGTTCCTCTTGCCATATAAACTACAAATACTCCGAAATTTTCTTATTTTTACTCTACTTTTGTAAAAGCTTTGACTCTCCTCTCGATTTTCTCAACTGAAAATCCTCTAGTATAGGTCTTTGCATCCTCTTGGCTTCAACTTATGAATGCACTTACATAATATTAAACTCCCATCAAACAAGGAGAACAAGGAGGTGCTGGCGTGTGTTTGTTTGGCTAAAGTTTTTTGAAAAGAGTAAAGCTCACAACAACAGCCACAGTCATCATCATGATGATCATCATCATGCATATGCATCGGCCTGTGGTATATATTATGTATTTATCTAGAGCAATAGTAGTGGCAAGTAGTAGTAATAAGGAAAGAGCACATCAAACACTAGAGAAAACTCGACCAAACTAATACTTACTACTCTCCTTCCAAAACGAATAATAATAATAACAATATTATTGGCAATCCTTGTCTGCAGACACGTACGCACACACGTATACCCGGTGATATTGTACAAACATAAAAAATACTCTTTGTCATTTTCCTAAACTATGCAAGCTGATTGTGAGTTATTGAGTGATAATACAAGTGGAAAGGGTTTATCCTATAATACACACAAAATACTTGTATGCATTGTATTTATTTATCAATATACATATTATTTACTTATCTGTTTTATAGTTATGAAAGCTTACAATAATATGCAAATACAAATTCATGCAAACATGCTTATCTCTACTTCTGATAATAAAATATTATACATTTTGTAATACTTTTTTGAGTATACACATTATGATTGCTCCAAGTTATCACTTTTTAAAACTTGGTCTAAACAGGTGCTGCTTTATTAGAAGGTAAGGAAGTAGTGCACTGTAGCAAACATAAAGTTTTCATTGCAAAATCGTTATAAGTTATAACCCAGTTATTTTTTAAAACCTCAGTATGATAGTTATCTATCCCTTGATACTACATCAAAATTCTTACGGCTGATTCTCCAAATTGCAAATAAATTTTTAACTATTCCAAACACCCAATCCAAAGTGGAGCACAAACTATAGGCACGACACAGAGGCAAACAGACTGAAGTTATTATGTGAATAAAAGAGCGTTTATAGTCTTCCCACTTCTTCGACCACTTCATAAACCGTCAAGGATAGTCAATCTCTGGCTTTTCAACAAGCGAAAAGATACCAAAGTATACAAGTAAACTTTTCTCTATACGTGTGGTCAACAGCATAATTCTTGCTCACAGGTCGCTTCTTCTCACCAAGAAATCAACCGATTAAAGGAGGTGAAGAGCATTGACGTGCCGGAAGGAACAAAGAGAAGCGGCTGCCATAAATATATATACATGCACAGCGGCCCGCCGCTAATAAAACTGACCTTACATCGGCAGCAAACTACAAATCAGACCATTTTCTTGGAGAGGAAGCAAGAAGAAAACCAGCAAATAAAGCACTCTGACAGGTCGCCTCCTTTTTACTTATCCATTTTACTCACTTGGCTGCTCTGATAAAGAAAATACGAAAGCTTATAATGTTTGCTGTGCCATATCCAACCTTTCGTTAGTATATATGGCGAACGACGAGTTATGCATAATTATGTATACGAATACGTATATGAAAAATCGACGAACAGTACCATTGACATTATGGGGAATAGTGTATTATCGTATTGTACTTTCTTACACTTTTACTCATCCATCCATGTAGAAACGTATGACAAGGTGGAACAAACTTTCCTTGCTAACTTTTTCTTCATACCACTCTTTTTAAGATGGAAGAAAAAACACAAGGTTCATACATGTGTGAACGCTAGCAGTAGTAAAATCATTAAGGTCTAATGTCACGCAACTTTCTCCATTGTTAAATTTCTTTATTTCACCTGATCAGAGGACGACCAAAAGATGGAGAGACAAAAGTTTTCCAACTACTAGTAAAGTAGAACTTGACAAGTTGTCTTTCAGAAATATGGTCTTTCAAAAAGCTTTTTTATATAAGACTAATGCTTCAATTGTGTGGAATAGTCAGCCACCGCCGGGGGATAAAAATCAGTATACCTTTTACCTTCCCACTTTCTCCAACAAAACGACGATTCCATGTCTACACACTACTTCACTTGGAAAAAACTTTGTTGTATGATAGAACCTGTCACTGCAAAAGTATGCATGTAGGTATGTATATTCGGTAAATGAAAACATTGGAAACTCCTAGACATACATTACATGTTCACATTTTTCCTATTCATATTATGTATGTATGTATGTATGTATGTATGTATGTAAGTATATTGGGCTTTGGAGGACAAGAAAGAGAGAGAAGGAATAAGAGGAAATAAAATTGCTATTATTATATTCATTATCATTGTTATTATTATTACTTCTGTTCCTACTTCTACATATATCTCCTCATCAGCAAGAAAATAAACTAAACAATCGTAACTTTCATTTGCCAATGATGATGATGACGACAATCCATTTCGGCTAAATAAAAACTTTTCCATTGCTTGTTCCACTTTTCTTCTTTTGTTATAGAAGTACACTTCTAATATACTTGAGACGATAGGAAGAAAGCATTAGCGGATAAGTATAAAAACA
>JAQIXX010000322.1:0-67530 GCA_034700605.1 Willowsia nigromaculata | reverse complement strand
AATGCAATTGTCTCGAGATTCCTGAAAACGTTTGGCTTTATACTTGTAAACATGCATAAATCACATAATTCACACCCAACTGATGAGATTGAGTCACAAGGGGAAAATTCGAAATGGTTTCTTCGAGAAAGTGAATATGTATTTTATTTATATTTATGCAGTTTTTTCTCATTTCCTTCTCCAAATGGATTTTCATTTCCTTTTCTGGGATCTTTCTTTTTGAACACTTTTGAAAGTCAAGTTTGTTAATGCATCTCCCCATTTCCTTCAGCAAAAAATACACGAGATTTTAACAAGAGAAATGCTCAACGAGGTTGTGCTTAACCTTCAGCAGAAAGATAGTTTTTATGCAAGTAAAAATTTCAATGCATTTCATGATTGTACTCGGATACTCTCTCAACAGTTTTTTAGAGATGGCAGCGCTTATTCCACTGTGTTTGGGATAAGTGCTGCCAATCAATTTTTTTGTTGAATATCAACTAGCAAAACAAGTAAACTTTAGATAATACCTAAAGTCAATCAGTTTTATTTCCTACAGGTTAGAGTACTGAATCGCAATTAAAAATACGCCTACATCAATAAAACTGTAACCATAGTGTACAGAATAAAGATGGCCTTCGTCACAAATTTTTATTTGGGTCTGATCCCCAGCGTCAATTTTCCAATGGCCTTATCCATCCAACCCTCCCACACATCATAAAAATTCCATAGAAACCACCTATATTTTCTCGAAAATGATTAAATCATCAATGCCCATATATGCTATTAAATAGATAATAGCAGTGATAATCAAAGGAAATGAGCATTGTGGCCAGAACGATGATGATGATGAGAGTCCCATTTACGCCATTATTGCAGCTATTATTATTGTTATTATTATTATTATTATTATTATTATTTGTAGTTTTTGTTGGCATTTATGTCGGTTGGGTGGCTCCAACGTAATCAAAGGAATGAGGAAAAATTCCAGTTTTCGTGTAGTGCAAGGCAATCGTCACGTTGGCCATAAGACCATATGGCAAAAATTCATGCCTATATACGCCGTATATTTTGTACTTTCTCGTTTTTGAAGCAAGCTGTTAGCCGATGTTACAATAAACTCGAAAAACAGCGTATGTGAGTGTGTACAGAGCCATATTACACTTTTTGAATTCACATGGGAGACCTGTCTCTTTTGTGCAACAAGAGGAAGTCTCTGCTCTGCTAGCACTCTTTTCCAGAACAAATACCAATCTTGTTCAATTTATTTACCACGCCAACAACATCACTTTACTTTTCCCTTCACATCATCGGTTACTACATCCCACCACCACACTCACTTGATGATCAGCGAAAAAGACAATAAAGCTTTTTTGAGTGGCCGTGTAGCAGAATCGCGTGGGTGGAGGGCTTTGCCTTGTTTTTGTTTTCCTTTTTTTGCGAAATGCTACTAGAATATAAAAATGTGTACCTGCCTAGATTCGAGAGGAGCAACGCAACTAGAAAATACGCACCTGACCACTTTCTTTTCACGCACATTACGAGAGACAGATATTTCACTGTCTATTTTCCTCTCATGAAGAATAATTCGTCACGCTCTGATTCTCTCTTGGTTTTTTGAAAGCAGCCGACCTGGCGAAAAAGTCAACAGCAATCATAATCACCACAAAGCAAATGATGATTCGGAAATAGATAGATCGTAGAGAACTTTTATTGTTTTCCTGACATATTGACTGCTTTGTATTCATTCGGGAATTATCTGTTTGTTGTGAGAATTCGCATGTGTTCATTCGTGTGCGGAAGCGAAAGTTATGAATTATGTTTCTCGTTGATCGTGATGATCATGAAAAATTGTGTGTTTATATTACTCCCTATTTCCTGATACATTTTTTGCTTTCTCTTAACACCATGTGTACTTGACTCGCACACAGATCCAGACAACAACTTATGCCAATTGTACAAGTATAGTTGTTTGTGTATTCTTGAAAGATGAGAGTGAAAAAGACAGGAACATTGGAAGACTCTGTGTGTGTCCTTGTCGTGAGAAAAATTTTCGGAGGATGACTAAAAGTGCGTGAATGATTTATCTGGTGAGAAAAAGAGGTCGCATGTGAAATTCTCCTGCAAAAAATACATACTTCCATCCCTATATTTTCCAGTCAAATGGGAAGGAGAGAAAACAAGAAAAGAATAAAATATTTGCTTTCTGTAATAACATGTAATGATAATACGCATACTATACTATTGGGTAATATATTTGAAGTGACATAAAATGTATGTAAGCTGGAGCAACATTTTTGCAAAATCACTTATTTTATAAACGCTAGAGACACCGCTTCGTAACTCACCATAACATTTTTACCCGCATAATACGCCATCCCAATTCCCTCACAAATTTTTACTTTAATGGCTATAGGAAATAGCGCACACTTGTTATAATAATGGTACATATATTATTCTACCATACACATTTGCGAAACATATTGTCAATATTATAAAATGTAGGATTTTTACTGAACAACCATGTCTACTCTCTCGTGTGCTGGTTGACTCCTGCTTTCTCTTTGTGTTTACTACACACACACACCATCATCACCAACAGCAGCTTAGAGAAGAGAAAATTGAGTTTCCATTCTACCATCAACATCATTCTGCTGTAGTCGTGTTATTTTGGTGAAAAGTGAAAGTGGTGGGTTAGGAGAAAAAAAGAAAATTGCAGCAGCTTCTCTTTCTCCCCTATTATTATTATCATCGTCATCATCCCGCTATTTGGAAAACTGATTCCTTCACTTTCACAACAACAGCTTCGAAACCAAACCACTCTCGTCGTGTGTGTGGTGGAGTCACTTGAGGAAGAAGAGACTCGAGAGGGAAACCTATTACCGCACACATACTCACACACGCACACATACAAATACATGGAGAAAGTCTTGCCTTCTTTTAATATTGCTTGGTGGTGTGCATGTAGCACACGCAATACGTTTCACATTATAATATATTATGATACCGCTTGGAATTCAATTTTCACAAAACACGACACATACACACACCCATTCACGTACATTCTCTCTTTTTCTAAGAAAAATGCAAAGCCTATTTTAATAGCGCGTTTCTGGTACTCGCTTTCTCCAACGTTTTAGCCATTATTCCATTGGCAAAATATCCACAAAATAAAACCAAGTTATTTTCAAAGTGTGGACTTTTCCTCTGAAAAAATGTCTCACTATTTGTGAGGCTGCTGACGGAGCTGAGTCGTCTGAGTGTAAGTGGAGGAAAGTGGTACGTCGCTTGAAAACTCAACTCAAAGGAATAAGATGACAATAATAATAATAGGGATTCCAACGGAACTATACCATCACCACATTCAATTCACCAGAACAGATTTTTTTGTTCGCATAATATATTTTTTATTTGGAAATGATTTTCTCCCTGGAGAAAAGAGAAAAAATATTTGTTATCTGGCTATCTTTTTATCTGTTTTCAATTGGTACAGGTTTTTTTTCCAGAATACAATAAAAATGTATTATGGCTTGTCTTACCCTCTTTCTCCACGAGAGAGCAGTATAAATCCATAATGAGGATGAGTGAAAGTGCGGGTACTTGAGCATGGTATTTTTTATTTATTAGTGTACTCATCACATTTCTCAGAAAGAGAGAGGGAACACTGCTTTAGCAAAAGTGTCCTTTTAATGGTATCAACATTATGATCGTGGCCGTTATGTAAGTTGAAACGAATGGAAATCGCTTATTTTTAACATTTGCAAAAAGAGGATCAAAAGGAAGGCTCTAATTTCCTGAAAGTTCTTTGCCACTCGACTGATGATGATGATGATGACCTTCTTTAAGCATAGCACACACATAATCATTATGATCATAGTGAATAGATGTGAAAGCAATGTCCCTTTCAAATAATAACAATAATAGTAGGTACACCATGTACTCGTGCAAATGTCTACCTAATTGTGTAAGCTGTTGTTTGGTTAGGTATATATGGAGGATTTTGAAAAACACATTATCATTCAAGTCAAAAACCAACTTAAAAGCCGCCTTGTTCTCTCTTCTCTTCACAATGACAACTTTGTGATGACTATGGTTTGGAAATGAAAGGAAAGTGAAAGTCAGCAGTGGTGGTAGCACTATGAGTGGAACCTATATTAATATTAGTACGCATTACAAAATCAAGTGATCTCTATTTCCAAACGAAAAGCAGGAGAGTTCAAGTGAAAACGCGAATGCAAATACAGTTTCCTCTCTTACAAAGCTTATTTTATGCTTTAATTCAAATCAAAAGTCATTTGATCCCTTCATGATTACTATTACTACACTACCCACTGATTATTATTTCATGTTATTATTTGGAAATACAAAATAGGGCACATGTTTGTTAATGAGAAAAGGGAAAATGTTCAGTTGTGTATGTGTATTTTATTTTTATTATTACCATTGCAAAATTCTATACAGGCAGTTATGCTACTATTAGTAGCCCTGAGAATGAAGTGGTTCATTCCACTTGAAAATTTATGCTGATTCCCAAAATGCTTTCTCTGTCCGGAAAGGAGAATCCAGGAATGTTGGCTGGAAAGCCACTGTCGTACAAAATTATTATGATTATTATGCAAAATGCATTATTTACAATCCAATCTCTCTTCGTGAATTTTGCTTTCTCCGCCCTTAATTTTCAGCATTCTAGGAATTGTTGCGTTAGTGTTATGACGCTTGCACATCAAATTCTTATTAATAGAAGGAAAATGAGATAGTGGAAGAGAAAGGGAAATGTTAATGGGTTTCTAAAGTTGCCTCGTTTGTTGTAAGAGTATTAATAATCATTGTATTACCAAGGTCTATGGAATGATGACGAGAAGAATGACAATAAAGGCAACAATACACAAGTATTCCGTTATTGCTATTGTTCCCATCATTATATGTATTTCCCAGATCCCACATGTCACAACGCCAAAAACCCTCCTGAATAAAAGAAGCTGTAGTAGGTTTTGCTGACATAAAGTTTACTTTGAAGTAAGATTTCAGTTAGCCATACTGTTCTCAATGGAAACACGAGCTTTCTGATTCCTCGTAGGATTAGAAAAAAAAACAATAACAAAAAGACTGGAGGATGGAGTGAAAGTCATGTCATGGGAGAAGGAGGCGGAGGTGAACTAATAATTCCCAAAGAGAAATATTAGAAAATGTAGCAAATTCAGCAGTAATCGTGTAGCGCATGGATCTCTGTTAGATTTCACGTTTTTCTCAAGTCTGTCCTGAATGTTTTATGCTGAAATTTCGAAGGAAATCCAGATGGCGCTATTCATGCTACGAGTTTAATAAAACTTCCAGCGCCCCTTTCTTACTCCACTTCGTCGTGGTTTGTTATTACCTATTATTGTTTCCAATGTAACATGCTCGCTTAACAAGGAAATGTCGAAAGGCTGACTTGGCAGCAAGCAACTAAAACAGATAGGCTTTTCTCTCTCAGTAAACCTTACCACCTACCGAGCACTTTGATTGCGGTTCTATTACACTTCTCCGTTCCCTTCGCTGAGACACTAGAGCAAAAGTCATCCAGTCAACATGGAATACATAACATCAACAAATGCTGAAACAGTAGGAAAAGCAATTTTCCTTCCGTGTTTTCCCCATGTCGTGTCACTTACTTTTTTCTCTTTCGCTCCACCACCTACACTGATTTTCCCACAGCAAAATGTCATCACCTCGCGTGGCATTGTGTGCGAGCTTTTTTCAACGGTAAAAATCAAGTCACATGATAAATACCACAAAAGAAGGAAAATTACGAAAAATATATATGCCCGCACCTACTGCTGGGAAAGGTGTGACTGCAAAAGTATGAAAATCCTACTGCTATTACTTTTATTGCATGATCAAATAAAAACACACTTTTGGAACACACACGCGAAAGAGAAGATAAAAAGGGGTAAAAGGGACATCAAGAGAAAGCAAGCTTCAAGCTGGTAACACTAGATTGCATTAATAAATGAAAACATGACGGTGATAATTACAACAATGTTTTTAGTTGTGCAAGCTGTTCCTCTACTAAGTTTTAATTATTATGATTATTGTAGGAAACCACTGTAAAATGTTTTCATAATGGCGAAAGTAGTTTTTGTGTGGCTGCACAAACTAGAAAGTTTTCTGCACAAAACTTTGCGTGAAGGTTTAGCATTTTCAAATTGTACTGAAAAACTCAAGAATTTTCCCCCTCAACTTTTCTTTGGTCTCTCCAGTTTCCTGATTCACCTGTCCAAATAACTCTTGCGATACTTTGTAGCATATAAAGTATGATAGTTGCAGCCGCAACTAAAACTCTTGACATGTTTCTTTTATTCATTGTATCACTCATTTACACAGAATTAATAGTGCACTTGTTCTCCATTAATTTATTCTCTGCTGCGTGTGTGTGTGTCGGTCTAGGCCGCCAGAGAAAATTGCTACAATTTAAAAGTTTTATGATTACACTAATTGGTTCATTCACCTATGCCACCACCACCAACTCCACTATCGCAAAAGCTCTACTTCTGCAATTTTATGTGATGATGATGATACTTTTACTAATTCCTTTTCTCTTTGCTGTTTTCTGCTAAAAGTAGTAATTATTCATATAATTTTACAAGATGCCTGCACCAACCTTTTTTCATTTCCTGTTTCCCACCAAGAAAGATTATGAAATTCAAGGTGGAAAAATAACCATGTAATTTATTACACATAAATAATGCCGTTCCAAGTTATAGAGAAAGTAGCAAAAACCAGGAGCTACTTTCGCTCAACACTTTACTTATTCAACGAAAGGGTTACATGGTACAAGGTGAATGAAGGCCAACGGACACTGTTGGCTCTATGTTTATAGCTGTATATACTAGACATTGTAAAAAGAGTTGGTCGTAAAACGGAATGAGATTTGAGAAAAGCCTGCCAATCTCAGATAACAACCCTGAGAACAAGAGTCTTTTGCGTGCGCGTACCTGAAGAAAGTTGTTATATCCTTTCTCCTGCATTCTGTATCTTGTGCTGTGGTTGGTTTTTTAGTACTTGTTTTTGTGGTTAAAAAATCTAAAGAAGAAATATTATTGTGAATGAAACTGAAACAAGCTACTTGGAGTGTTTATCAAAATGGCTGGTTCGAAGGCCAAGTAGTGGGATGAGGGCAATAAGACCTTCTTAATTACAGTTTGTTTACAAAAGACCTCTACAATCCCACTTTGATACTTGATCATCCATTCAACCCATTTAAAACCTAAAAGAGATTTTTTCTCAAAATAAACACTTACATTACGATTCGTTCACTCAGATAAACCCGTTACTTTTGTTTGCCCGCAATTCATTCAGCCAAGTACTCATTTTAATTTAAAACCTGGTAAACATTATATACCTCTGCATTATCATCATCAAAAGTCAGCAAACAAGTGAAAAGTGGAATTTCCCCGAGTTCCAATTGTAACCCTTTTACTCACAGAAGAAAGTAAATTGGAAAAAATATATAAAGGACGGTACTCTTCTATCAAACTGATGATGAAAATGATGCCGCTGCTGACGATTATGTGAATTGGATGATGATGACGATGATGAGCAAGATGGGAATACTTATTGCTTTTTCCCTTATTAGCTTCATCTCTCGATTATTTCCCCTACAAACAAGTACAAAGAAAGCTGGGTCCACTTCTACTTTTTTCATCTCAAAGAAAACCTCAGATAAATGAGAAAATAGATGGTTGGGAAAAAATTACACTCAAGTGTTGTTGTTTTTCTGTTATGTGTGGTGGTGGTACATCTCTTGTCAGATTCATATCTATTTTTTCTCCTTGTCCTTCTTCTTTTTCTTTAGTTTCAACTACTCATCTCCGACAAAAGAGCTCAACTCCTTTTTTTGTTTTTACTTTGCTTGAGCAAATAGTACATTGAGTAAAATAGGATCGACTTTCTCTTTAGATTTCTCTCCTTTCTACATTCGTTGGTCGGATAAGCATATACGCAGTACTCAAAAAGTCTTGAGGGGAATCAGAAACAAAAAAGTGAAAGAGGAGATGAGGAATAAAAAGGGAAAATCATTTTGGAGAAAGTTTTTTATTCCGTCAAAATAAAGTGTGTAGTGTGTACACAAGCCAATAACACATGAGTTCTAGTGCTACCTTCTTCTCTAGTGAGAGGTTTACTGGAGGAAGTACAAAGCAGAGATCGATGCAGGAAAGTTTTTTATGGGCTTATATGCTATCTTTTATATAAAAAATCGTATACATGGTATGCTCTACCAAAAAAAGTCCCTTGATGTTTGTCCATTGCCTACTAAAGTTTGCTTACTTTTTTGTGCATTGCATGTGTACTTGGTGTAGTCTTGCTTGTGTAAAAAGAGCGAAGTGGACTTTTTTGGTTGAGGGAAAGATGATAGGAGAAAGAAAAACTCACTTTCTTGCCTTCTAATCATCACAAAACTGTACAAAAAAAACATATTCTTCATTTTACTGGTTCTGTAGACATATCATAAATAATATAGTAGCTATATAAACAGTGGTAACTGAGTCTTCTGAACACTTGTGTGTGTAAAGTTGTATGATAATGGCAGATGGTACATAATTCATCACTCACTCAACTACTACAAATGATGCTCGTCCTGCTTTCACTCTTCCACTGCAACTTGAATATAAGGTATTAGGACTGGTAGCCCAATCTTTGTTCAACTCTTATTTAATGACGTAAATCTTTTAATTGCAAGAGTCACGTAAATTAAATATGATCAGGGCTGCTTTAACAACGTGGCAGTTAATTTCAAACATCACCACGTAAGCATTATGGACGGTGGTTGTTTCTGCTTTCTTCTCACTGACCCCATCATCCTTTTGCGTGTCTCAGTTTTCGTGTCTTTCCATCAAGAGAAAGATATCGGATGGATAATGAATGTGATAGTCTGCGAATAACCATCGGCATGTTTACTTTTCGCTCTCTTGCTCATCACATTTCGCCTACTTTATTTAGTAATCACGTTGGCAACTTGTGCTTGTTTCTATCCATAACTCCACCAATTCTTCCCTCCCAATGACCTTTGACTTTGAAGAAATGTTAATGGGACGAGCTCACTGAGCTAGAAATGAAAGTTTATTCAACTTATCCTAAAACGACAGTGCATGTCGAAGACTGAGAACATTGTCTAAAAGTATTCGTATAAATTATCCAGTTTGAAAGACCAAAAATAGTAAAGTGGATAGTTAATAGAGAAAACCAAAAGAAAATAAATTACCCGACATGTAACTATATTGCAATTTTAGTACAGTCATAATAATTAAAAGTCGTAGCAAAGTACATGGACCATGCCATTTATTTGGTGGAAGATTGTCATCATCCCATCCTCTTTTCTCCTCATTGTCTTTCACTTTTACCATCAACTATAAAATGCCCACTTACACAACGGTATGAAGTAGGAGTGAAAAAAGATCTAAAATAACTGTATAGTATACACATTCACAAGCAATAGTAAAAACAACAGTAAAAAAGCATCTGTTATTCTCTCTTTCAGTCAATGACACCATAATATATTTTAGTATAACAAGTACAGTTTCCCAACTTCTTTTACTTTTGCTCTTTTTCTCTCTCTCTGTTTCACTACAACTGAAGGAATTTGCTGACTTTGCTGAATGAGCTCGTTGGTGAAAGAATGAGGACAATGTTGTCCTCACTCACTTTCTCTCCACTCCCTCTCCTAACGACAACGACGACTTTTTTCTCACAGATAAAGATTGTGTTTACTTTCTCCTTCCTTTTCTCATCACATATATACAAGGTTCTATTTGCACGATTCAGATAATATGTTATGAGTGCGTCTCCTCTATAAATCCCTTAGGTATTTTGACCATCCCAAAACGGGCGTAAGCATATCCTTGTTTCTAGCTTTTTCTCACAGCTTCCATTCCCTTTTGATGGTATTGTTCAACAAGAAGGCAATGTTATTGTTGTTGTGTTATATCTATTCTCCCTCAGCAGCAGCAGAAGCGGCCGTGTACTTGATATGTTTAGTCGAGACAACGCCAAATGAGAATTTTCTGTGCTGTTGTGTAATATTATTACATTGGCGACAACGAACAAGTAGAGGACGGCGGCGGCAGATCAGAAATTGCAACAAAGTGGGGAAAGTCACGTTCCTCTTGGCGCACAATGCCAGTCTCAGAAGTAAATTCGTATTTTCTTCCTTGGGAAAATATATACTGACTTGCTATTACGAAGCCATAATCATGTCTTCACTCTTCTACACGTACTACCTATACATAAGCTATTTTGCTATGGGGACACTTTCTTTTCAGCGAGCATACAACAGATGATATTGCTGTTTCGAGTGGGGAAAAAGTGAACGACCTGCCTACCAGTATCAGAATAACAGACGTCTTATTAATATTGTTACCATGACTGTTTCCTATAGAAATTGTGCTCTTATCGTCATCACAATTGTCATCGACATCGAACACCAGAGAAAACAGAGAAAGGCGTTTTTCCATTTTTTTCTCTCTTGTGCTGGCAGGCCAGTCTGAAGTCTGGCATGGGAATTATTGCATACGAATCCTCTTCAACAACATATGTTGGCTTAAACACTACCTGGGGTAAACTAATGACTGTCGTTTGTTTTCCCATTTTCGTCGTATGCCTTTTCCTGGTGAAAGGAGAGAAAGCGTGTAGAGTTGCTTTTTTTGCCTTGTCGTCACTGAACTGGGGAAAGTTACATTGTCACATTATTTTTAAGTGTGGACCAGGCCAAGACCTAGATAATATTGGGGAAAAAAATGTTTCCTACACCAGTTTGAACTACATTACAACTTTCACTTCCCTTCCTGAGGGAAACACACATAGGAGAAGGAAGGAAAAAGTGCGTGCTGTGTGAGCTAAACTTTTTTTGCAGTTCTCAGTATTTTCTGCTTACCGAAGCTTACAAAAAAATTCAATCTAATCCTCTTTAGTTTAGGCCTTCATTTCATTTTCATAATCTTCACCTTCCCACTTTCTTTATTGGAATATTGTAAAAGCAGAACTGCAGCAAAAAAGGAGAAAGCTTTAACAAGCTAAACCACACTGTGCCATTTTACGGGTTAAGAAATATGAAACAACTTGTTGAAAGCTTGCGTAGGCTGCCTCCTATTCAGTATAAATAGAAAAGTAATATTTAATAAGCTTTTTGCCATGTATACTTATTTATTTTACATGTCACTCAAAAAAGTTAACCAGCATAGCAAACACGAAACAGACAGGCAGGCAGACTGACGTTTCGCAAACAGCTTCCTCATGATATGGGTATCAAGTGTGGTGAAAGTAAAACGCATATTTACTTGTATGTTAAACACAGTGTAGTAATATACCTATTGTTTACATTTTATCTATAACATAATACCAGCCATTGAGACAGAGCTGTAGAAATGTGAAGTGTGAGTTTTTGCATGTGTGTGTGTGTACTCCCCCATCATCTCTTGTACTCCATGAGAGAAATGTACACACAACTCTGCTCACTTTCTCTCTGGGAAAAAGTTTTTAACTTTGACAATTTGACATGCACGTAATCACCTCATCGCACCAAACCAAAACCAGACGAGACTCCATACTTTTCTCTCTCTATTTCCCACATGACGCTTTCCCGTTGTCCTCACCACCAAAACTACTATACTTTCATTCCTGTCTACCTTCACCTTCTAAAACTTTCTCTCTTCCTCACTCCACTCACTAGTCTAGGTGTGTCGTGGTCGTGGTGCCGGTTGTGTGTGTGTGCGCGCGTGAGAGACATGAACCGTTTTTCACCTCTGTTGCACAATCAGTCTTTGATCATGTGCATGCAAAATGCCCATTATAGAGTAACAAAGCTTATAAATATACTCCAGTAGCAGTTAAAAATGCTTTCATTCATTCACACACTCTCTCTCTTAGCACACGTAGTGCACATGAGATCGCCTATTTTTTGCATGAAAATGTCAATGCATGAGTTGCTTAGAAAAGGGAAAGTGTCGAGAAAGAAAATACATACAGTTCAGTGACTCGATATGAGTGATGAGTAAGGTGTAGCTCTATAAAAAGGATTCCCCTTTTGTTTATTTTCTATTTAAATATTTTACACATCACTGGCGAGAATTGCTTTGAGAGCTGCGTACTTAAATTAAATGGAATTAGAAAAAATAAGTGGTTGTCGATCATCCATAACAAGTGGTGAAGCACGTTTAATCCAGGAGCTTGAACTCGCCTAATAAAAATGAATACTGAATAGATTCTTCTTTAATATTGAATATTTATGAGGAATTTACACTTATTCTCTACCGAAAATAAAAGTGTGATAATCAACACTCTTTTTGTTGATTTTTTACATTGTTTCTCGCGCGCTCATTCATCTTCTATATATTCTCCTTGTATACGCATTGGTAATGAGATTTGTTATAACTTTTCATAGAAGAAAGGTTCATTTTTGGTTCTGTACATCTCATGGCAAAGGGAGGGAAAGAGATAAATGAGTAAAGATTGATGGATGGATGAATGCACTTTCAATTTTCTTTTCTCCTATTGTATTGCGAAACGCAATGAGAGACTTACCGGTACCTATAATAATACAGAGAGAAAGGTACGCACAAATGGATACAAAGTTTTTGTAAAATAGGTATATCTAGTAGTTGAGGATGGATTGGAGGGAAGGAAATGCAAATGTCTGGGATTTTTCAGGGGAAAATAAATGTGAATGCGATGAGAGCATATATTCCTACCTATGATTTATATACATGAGACCGTATACATAAAACTTAAATAGGAGAAATGAGAAAACGGAGGGGAAACGAGAGACGACAATGCAAAAGCAAAAAATGTTATGTATTTTCTTGTGCTGCGAATAAGTAATGAAAACTGGGCCAGTAGAATGTAAACTGCAGAGGGAGGGAAATCCTGTAGATACGCAATGAGAGAAAGCAAATGTATGTGATGCATCACAACCACCACTGCCACATCAACAACAGCACCAGCATCTCAACTTGTTAAAGAAGCAACTATAGAGAAAGAGGCAGAAGCTTTTATTCATTCAGACTTGAAAAAATATTCATCTTTTTTCGTCATGTACGTAACCGATGTATGTACATGGATAAGACGAAGAAAAAGAGAAAAGGGGACGTTTGCTGGCATATAGGTACGTAGAAACGCAGACGATGATAAATAGAAGCTCATTCTGGCTCTAACTCACAAAATGGGAAGAAATGTGGAGAAAAGTACCCCGGATAATTTTCTCTGCTGTTGTAGGATTTTCGTAGTGAAGACGAAGAAAAAAAGTAGCGTACCAAGTCACCATCATTATTACACTCCTTTCCTTTCTATGTGCTTTTACTTGCGCGTTTATTCCATATAATAAAACATGCCACCATGCTACCACTACGATTCCAACTACTGCTCTTCTAAATGGGATCCATTCCCAAAGTGTCAAGTGTGAAAATATTCTTATTTCTTCATTATAATAATCTTTTTGCCACCTTCTACTGCTTTTTTATGCTTAGCGCCACCATCAGTGCCACTGCAGAGTCGCAATCTATGTACATATGCACATGCCACTATTTTCCACTAGAATCTACATGCATTTTCACAATCTATTCAGAAATTATACTTGTGAACACTCCATCGGATTTTATTTGAGAGCCGGAGACTCCAACCAAAATTATGTATATATGAACATATATGCATGTCTAGTACTGAGCACATTATCATAATGATATAATTCTGGAGAAAGCAGTTCCGAGACTTTGCAACTTGTCGGGGAGAGAAAATTCAAGAGTACTACCACTGCTACTGCATCTCTTTTTTTCTTTCTCTGTATGTTCATCTATCCAAACATGCAATTTCCTTTTTTCTCCCAAGAATTCCAAAGAATATAGCATTTTTTGCTACTTTCTCTTTACACATCTCCAGAATGATTTTGAAAAAGTGTCTTGTGTGCTCAATGTGCCAATGCCAAACTGTTACTACATTATTCTCAATGCGTCTCCATCTTCATTTTTTTATTCTGCTTCCATTATACATGCTCTGTATAGCCACGCTTTACAGCTTCCGTCTAACAATGAGGAAGTGCGAGGAGAAGGTGTTCCCTTGTGAAATCAAAAGGTATATGGACGCGTCGATGATGCAGATGATTGTTGTCATTGTCATCGTCATCATGTTGATGTTTCACAATCATTGGAAATATTCAAGAAAAGTGTATAGACGAATGCGGATACATTTCAGAGAGAAATGTTGGAGAAAGCACGCACACAAACACGGGGAGAAAGTTGTATATCCATAAAAATGAAAAGGCATTGGTGGCTGTGACGGTGAAAAGGAGAAAGTACATGTTTGAAATACATAATCATTTAGTGTGTGAGAGCTTTCACGCAGAAAATGTAAATGTATATGCAGATGGAATTTTACACAGGGAAAGTGTGTGTGCATATGACATGGATAAACAGGCGGTTATTGTTCCCGGAGAACATTGCATTTTCTTTTCTCCTGACAATATACTCCTCTGGTGGAGAGTACATCTGTGACAAAATATATATTTTTGTCATGTTGGTTGCAAGATGAGAGAAAGCTTAAGTGAGTGATGGAATGAACACTGGAGGTGGTGCGCCAGTGGTGGAGAAAGTGGTATGGTGAGGTGGAGCGGTAAATGCTAGATGACTTCATGCTGGGATATGCCATTACCAGAGAGAAAGTGTATCCCACCACCAGCATCACCACTTTGTACAATTTCTTGTGTGTGTGTGTGTGTGTGATCAGCAGAGGTATTACTATAAAGTTGTCATATTTCTTGCTTTCCTCATCTCTCTTAAAAAAGCTATCCAATAAACAAGGAAGAAAGTGAGCTGGAAGTAAACGAATTTTTTCTTGGAAAACACAGAAATAAATGCATCAAACACACGAAACATCCACTAAAATTCACGGTGTGACGCTTCAGGAAACGTAATGGGAATTGTTTGACTCTCTCAATATCACAGTACACAACTTACCATATATATTTTCCCATTTTCCCTCTTGTCATTTTCTTCGTCTCTCCTTCCTCTTCTTCTAGAGTCATGCATGACGACTACAAAACAGGAGGAAAACGGAAGTGCTCCTTGTTGATTGCTGACAAGGAACGAGGAGACAGAAGCATGATGCAAGTAGTGCATTTTATTTTACCACTACAACCACCGCATATATAAACCTTCTATGAGAACACCAAAGTCAATGTCTTGTCTAACGTGTTTAGAATTATGTATAGCATGTGTCTCACAATGAAGAATGGAAAGAAAAGTTGAGACAGACTTTATTTTCTCTTTTTTCATCAAATTTCTTTCTTTTTCGTTCCAGCCTTGGATAAGTGGATGAGTGGTTGAGCTGCACATTGAGGCATGACATGAACAACTCACTCGTCAGTCTCATGACTCCAATAAAACATTTCACCTTGCATTACCTTCGCCATTCATATCATCATTTTTATTGTACTTTCTCTCAAACAAAGAATAAAAACAGAGCAAAACTGTTATAATAACTTGCTCACGAAATAACAAGATTTTCTCCACAAAAAATGAATTGGGGTGAAAAGACAGAAGAAATCTTATTTGTTTTATTAGATTCTCTATACGTTGACATATCGTAAGCTGACGACCTTATGGCGTGTAATAATTCCGTGTTATATGAGCCATGGAAAAATACCACTTATTTGAGAAAATATAAAGCAACTTTTCATTTTTATTTTTTCACTTAATATTTTCTAGTTTTAGTGCTCGTGTAGTTGAGAGGTGCTCACACATGAAATAATGATCAAGTTCATTGTGTACGATTTACATGGCGGAAGCAAACCGCTTAAAAGTGGTTGTGAAAGGGGAAAGGAAAATAGATTGCGTTTTTTTTTCTTCAGAATTATTTTCTCACGATATCCGGTGATTTAATCATTTCATTTTTTATTGCTTTATAACCCGGACTCTGTTCCAACCAATTTGTTTCCTTTCACGAAATATTGAAAAAAGGCAAAACAACTGCTCAAGGGGTAAATTGAGATAATATTTTAGGTGATGGAAAAATCTAGTCAGAGAGGAGATAACTTTAATTTCCGAATTTTCACTTGAAGACTTTGAAAGTGAAATTATGGTTTGCCTTGAGGTGGTAAAATCATAAAACGAGAGAATGAACATTTTTTCTACATGATCTGCTAGAATGATGATAGCGGTAGTCAGTTTTCACCATTAAAATTATTACTCTCGTCTTGATTTTCCCCTGGGCTATATCAATGTCGTCGTCATGAAGCGTGTAATATATCCGCTCCTGTCAAAACTTGAGTAGTTCCGTGAAAACTGCTCTCATTATCCATTCCACCATGCCACATACCACACATCAGCACAGAGAATCATCAGCATGATCACTGCCTCAGGAATACGGATGCAAAAATATTATTATGAAGAGTCATTTCGTAGAACGAGAGAAAGTTGGGAAAAGTAGGTTATACGGAGAGCAAAAAATACTTTTTACTTCAAACCCAAATTCACTGTGCGTAAGTCTGCCCTTCTCTCAAAAGTTTGGAGAAATACGCAGGGTCATTTTTTGGAAAAGCTTCCCATCAAAAGATAACGTTTTTGTGTGATGTGTGCAATGAATATTTTCTCTGCTTTTTCTCGCCACAAAGCTCTTCCACAAACTCCCTCGCTACGCTCCAATTAAGATTATTACTATACAAGCTCATCTTTATCTTTCCCTTCGTTTTTTCTTTAGATCAAAAAAGTAAATTTGTCTTAGAAGGATGGAGTTTCTCAAAAGAAAAATATTACTTGCGTCTTTCGTTTGAAATTATTCAGAATGTGTGGCGAATATATATTCTGAAGAAAAACACATTTTCTGATGACGACGATTATGATGAAAGATGAGCGTCCATTATGTGTCATCTTACACATTTACTATTTGATGGTGTGTACTAGCTCACACTTACAAACGTTTCTTGCATAACATTAAGCAGGACACAAAGGACGACAATGACATGAAGCTATTTTCATGATTGTAAGAACCAGAAGAGCGAACGTGCTTTTAGCTTTCATAATCCTTGACCCATGTCGTTCCTTTGCTAAGCAGACAGATCTCCTGTCTGTCTCGTTGTTTTTAGCGTCAAAGAGAGATGTATAGGAGAAAGCTTCAAGAGAGTGGAAGGATGGTAGCACACGCATAATGAAAAGTGAAGCCAACAGACGTGGAGGAAGTGCTAGAAGCGACTCAATATATGGAAAAAAGTATAGCAAAGAAATTCTCATAAAGCTCAGAGCCCGTCCTACGGACACATGCCATATTACCATCAAGAAGAAAGGGAAAAGGAGAAAGTTGTAGAGAACAAAAGTGCAAATAAATGTGGTTGATGATGTGGTGGTGTTATAGCTTAATGAGGAAAGTCGATGTAACCTCCATCATTCCGTTCTTATTGTTTCTTCAGTTTTTTGTTGTTTCCTTTTGATTCCATATCCTGCCTATTCTCCTTCACAATTTTTAGTCATCAGCAATCCTCTTTGTTTGCACTTTCACCAGGCTTTCTCCTGGAGAATCACTTATCTCTGAGAGAGAATGAACGGAAGTGCTTCCTTGAAAAAGGGAAACTTTTTCTACTCATCTCCTATGAAACGTGCTACATAATAATCATCATGGATGATCAAGGTCTTCGCTTCGTAATACTACCAGTTCTTCTAAGAAAACCAACAACTACAACACGTCTAGTCAAAGCCGTTTCTTCCCTCTGCTTACACCCATTTTCAGTGGCTTTGATTCCTTTCATTAGTTCGTTGAGGTGTTATAGGTTTTACCGCCACTACCAACAGACGACGACTCGTGGCAGACGCTAGATTCTAATTTTCTTTGGAAAGGTGAACGCTCGCTTCTTTGTCTCTTTTTGGGTGGCTTCTTCCGTTCCTTTGTTGTTTCTCTTTTGATCTGAGGAATGACTTATTATTGGAACCAAATGAATGGAAACAAGGAGACAATGAGCGCTTATCTTTGCCAAAGGCAAACACACACATATAATATACTTTTTCTCCAGCTGCTCAACAATCCTTTCCTTTCGTCACTTTCAAGAAAGCTTGTATCTTTCCAAGAACGCGTTTTTTCTAGTTAGCATTTTAAAGTAGGTATCCGAGTTTGCATTTAGGCAGTTCTTCTGTTTGTTCTTTTCCTTTACCAACTAGCCCATTTATGTCTTCCTAATCTCCTGATTTACTACATGGTTAAAAGTAGTAGCTTGCTGCGTTTTTTCCCTCTGTTGCCATTTTTTGTGTAATATTTTTTAACGGGAAAATGCTCACTTATTTTATTTAATAGGCTCCACCACTCTTGTCTACTGAAAGTATTGTGTTACTTAGCCGCATTGTTTTTTCCTGTTTTCGCCGTTTTTAACAACATTCTGTTGTTTTATATTTTCTCAGTAAGTTAAAGTAGTTTGTTTGTTTTACTTGGCTTGCTCTCCATGCCATACTGCCTATTACATTACTGCTGCTGTGTATATTTATATGA
Source organism: Willowsia nigromaculata (assembly GCA_034700605.1). NCBI lineage: Eukaryota > Metazoa > Arthropoda > Collembola > Entomobryomorpha > Entomobryidae > Willowsia > Willowsia nigromaculata. The sequence continues at coordinate 49,059 of JAQIXX010000322.1, read as the reverse complement.
GAATACTTGGCTTCTGGTCTGGTCTGTTTTCCAGAGATAGCGGCATTCTCATCATCTTCATCAACTGTATACTCCATGAAGCAAAACAGCAGCAGTAGGAGACAACACACACAAAAAACGATTTATACTTCCTGATCGACCTATTTACTTGCTTTCTCTTCTTCTTCTTGCACCATTTCCTCTAATGGCGGTACTACTTCTCTTTGCATCTCACTCATTCCATCCCTATTGATAATATAGTAGCACACTGACCCGGTGCAAAAATCGCCCTAAAAACTGAAACATATACAAAGACAATAGAAGAAAGACGAAGAATTCTCTTGGAATGTTTCTTTCTTTTCTTCTGGCTCCTGATATCGGCGCAGCACACGTACCAGAAGAATAAAAAAAGAAACAGGAAAAAGATTTATCGACAGGGTACACACAACACCAACTAAACATGTTTTTCGGCAAAAAATATCTCTACTAAAATAAATGCTTCTGCTGCTACTTCCATTCCATCCACATGTTCAAACAGCCAATTTATTTTGCTTTGAGATTCATTCACTCTCTCGAAAGAACGTTTATTTAACCATCTAATTTTTATTGTTATATTTTCTGTGCCACTTTCAGAATCAGTTGGGAACAGAACATCTTCTTCTGGATCACCAATTTCTCCACCGAGTGTTGTAGTTCCTCCATCTCCGCCTCCTCCAAGAGCATTGCCATCATTATCAGCTGCAGTGGCTCTGTCTTCCTCAGCATCATCCTCATCATCGTCTTCCTCCTCGTCCGCAGTTGGAGTGTCAGTTCCAACTCCATCAGCGTCCGCGACCTATATCCCCGTCAGAGTTTAGTCCGGAGTCAGAGTTTTGACTACTCTGTTGTAACAAGTAAGCCTGGAGGGGGCAGCACTAGTAACAAAAATATGAACAGTAGTATTAGTGGTCTAGTGACTCCAATCCCGTTGACACAGCCGAGATCATCGAGCCATCATAATGGAGCTCCTCCTTACCATTACAACTCGACAATCTCCTCGTCGTCTTCGTTCCCCTCCTCATCATCGTCCTTTGACGGTTTGATGAACTCATCGGCAATGAGCCCGTTTGTCACCCTCAACTCGACCGTGTTGAGAGCCCAGTACAAAAGCAATGCAATGCTACCATGCAACGTGCGCAACTCGGGCGATGGAGTCACGGTAAGTCTGGCGAAAAAAATATAGACTTTTTTGTTACACGTTCACCGGATAGCAAAAATTTCGTTTTTTTCAAGCTGAATACGTGCCAAGAAAATGAGAGGAGAAAAAATATAGGCATGATACCTAAGTGCATGACCAATCTTCTCCCTCGTATTTTCTTCTTCTGCAAACTTTACTAGCTTTCTCTACTTTCACTTTGGAAATCGCTTTTCACTTTGTGCCAAGAAATCTGATAGGAAGAAAATATATATCGTCTAAATTTAATGGATGTTGTGTGAGGAGGGCATGGAGGAGATGCGCGTTTTTGTACACAGGAAGCCAAGTTGGGCCAAAAGAGAAAAACTTCACTTTTTCGATAATATCACCACAGACAGTCATACGTCATTGGAGAGAGAAAGCGTTTTCTTCAAAAGAATAGCTCACAGTGTTGTTGCAAGGGAAACGGTAGCCTCGCTTAAGAAATAATATGCTACTCACATCTTTTTTCTTCAATTTTCCAAGGAAAAAGATGATGCAGTGTGTATAAACGCGATATATAATACATACCTTATTATTAGAAAATTTTCAAGTACCAATTTTTTTCTTGAGCCTTTTACCCTTTCACTTTTGTTCCTTTTTTGCAGCGAAAAATAGAGAAGCAGCGCATTTAACAACCATTTAAAAAACTTTCTCTTCTTTTTCTTCCTCCTACTATTCTTCTTCCTGCAAGTCGTCCTCAGATTTAAAGCACTTTTCTTGATAATTTATTTTCCGAGTTTATGTTCAAATAATGAGCATTCAAAGTTTTTTCTCCTTCTTTCCTCCGTTTACTATGGACCCAACTGGATCCTCTGACTGACTTTTCCTCTCTTCCCCTCTGTTACCTTCTCATTATCAAGAAAGGAGCACACAGAGAGTTATGTTTTTTAACTTTTAACAGAAGAATAAGAAGAGGCATTTACAGACGACATTTTACTTGAAAAGCAATTTGCTGTGAGGAAGAAGAGAAAGAAAAGAAGAGTGTAGTTTTCTAGAAAACTGGAAAAAGCTATTCCTCTTCCTTTCTGCCCATCTTTCTCTCTTTTTTGCTCTCATTGTTATTATATCAGTATTGGAGTGGAGGACACTCGTATACATTCATATATACAGGGAAACAAGAAGAGGGAAACTCAATTTGTGTTCGTATCACAAGAAGAGATGAAAATAGATCATTTACTGTTTTTTGCTTACTCTCCAAAAATAATATGCATGGCTTGTCTTCTACTTCTTTGTCGTCGTCTTGGAAAAGTACATGTTGAATTCTATCTGACTATTATTATTTCTGTTGAGCATAGAATCTCTCCTTTTGTATTCAAACATCAACTTTTGTGTTCGTAGTGGAGCGCTAAAGCATATAGACTAATGGAGGGTTACAGAAGAAAAGGAGAGAAAAGAGAAAGCGAGAGAAAGTCACTCGTCTTGTTCAAGTGGAACGTAAAGAGGAATTTACAAAATGGGTATTAAGCATGTTTGCTTATTGGCGGTAGTAGCAGCGGTAAGGCATAATATCATCCCGCACATGTAGGAAGAAGAAAACCAGGAAAAAATGGGCGAGGAAGAGAAAAGAGACGAAGAAGTTTGGAAAATCTCTTGTAATAAATTATGAAGATCTTGATAATTTTTCAAAGACTAAGTGCGTACTTTCTGACATGTGTAGAGTCTCTAGAGTTTTCGGTCACGTAAATACATAACATAAAAGTGTGCATTATGTACGCTTTTAATCATAATAATAGAATATACAATTGGTAGCGCTACCTGTTTTGCTTTAGGCAGAGTTTTTGCATACCAACATGTTAATATTACCTATTAAATATTATAGCCAGTCAATTTTCTCTTCAAACGTAAGATTATCTGTTTTCCTGGTGGACCATAAAAAGTTCCTCGTCCCCTTCGCTCTCAGTGCGTGGCATAATGGTAGCTTGAGGCAGAGGAGGAGGACAATGAATAAAAAGGAGTAAGAAAATACGAGAAATGAGCAATTTCTTGAAGAAAAATGGGCTATGGATTCATTGTTGGTAATGTTTTGTACATGCCACGCATGAAATGTGTAGGTATTGCAGTACTCCTCTTTCCCATGTACTACACCACAGTGGTCGTCTCACGAGTCAGGTTTTCTTCGAGAGATTTTCTTTCTCTTGGTGAACCGGGGATTGCCCTCCAGTTATTATTATGGGAAACGCAAGAGAAGAATAATGAGTGCTGCCAGAAAAAGTGCAATAAAAATGCCAAGGAGCAGGCGAGGCAAAGCAGAGCCTCAGAATCGATTACAAGATGGAGGAGAAAGAAAGTAAAAAAGTGCTTCTCCTCGTTACATCATCATCCTTAACAGGAACGAAAATAACAGTAAGAAAGTCGGCCAAATATATTCCTTAACTTTCACTTATACATGAGTATAGACACAGACACACAACTCACTCAAAGGCAAAGAAAAGAAGGATTGTATTTTGAGAGAAAAAGGTGTGCGTTCCAAACCCCATCATAACATGTGTTTTTCCCCTTAAAAAGGTACAAAGTGCACCTTATAAAGTCATTGCCATCTCCTACGATTACTTTCTTTGAAGTTGTAAAAAACGAGCTAGTACTGTGAATGTGTTTTTACAAGGTAGGAACGCAGGAGTGAAAAAAATTCTCAGATCTTTCCTATTTTTCGCCTTGAGCAAAGAAAACTATATAAACTGAAAATAGTACAAGGTATATAGATGGAAAAAGAAAACATGGCTTTCCTCAAAAGAAAATAATATGGTAAATTAGTCTCATGAAACCAATCTGATATCAGTGAACACCCTCTGTTGTGTGTGTGCTCTCCTTCTTCAAAAAAAAGTTGGAGAAGATGATGAGACGATGATGAGGAAAATGAGAAAGAAAAACAGACGAAAAAATCTTTTATTGCTTTCCGCTTCACTTCTTTGCACAGCTATTAACAATAACAGTTATAATCATAATAATAATAATAATAACGTTGATGAGGATATGAGACTGCGGCAAATATTAATGGAGTTTATGGAGTTTTGTTGTGTATCATGTTAGGATTATTATTACATGCCCTATCTCCAAAAAATGTTATTAATATTGAGTCATCATCGTTTGGAGCAACAAAAATACTAATAGTCGGATCACACACACTCGAGGAAAGATACGCTATTGTGCAGATGATTGTTATGATATTTTTTCTCATTTTCATAATAACCTGTTCTCAAAGGCTAAGCACAGATTGTCGATTAGTATTTTTTGTTTGACCCTGAAACATGTTTTCATTATTGTTATAATGGGACTACAATGCTTCTAATGAAAATTATATTGATGCTCATCTACTTTTCCTTTCTGTTCATTCGATAACAATGAAGTAGGTTGCTCTCACCACACATCAGCCTTGAGAGAAAGGGGGTAGATGGGTAGAAAGGCTAATAGGCTTTTTTGTTGGAAATTAGAAAAAGGTATCATCATATTCAGACAATAACGTACAGTAATTCTCATGTTGCTGACTGTAATTGCGATATATTTTTATTATACTGGCAGTTATATAAGATGACGACCTATTTTAGGAATTTTGGAGAGTGACATATTGCACCATTTTGATAAACAGAGATAAATTAAGCAATAAGGAAGAGATGGAAAGGGTAAGAGGGGAAAGTTGTTTTGTTGTTGCGAGCGCCATATGGCAAAATATGTTTTGGAAGAAGATGGAAGCTATAATGCAATTAGGAGAATAGTGTTTAGCCTGACCTCGAACCTCTTTTGTGTTTGTTGCCATTTTCTCCAGATCCCTTTTCTCACAAAATAAAGTGGCAAGTTCACTCTTGTGTTTACACAAAATCTCAAAGTAGACAGTATAGACTTGACTTAAATGAGTAGAAAGGTTTCTCAATGCGTGTATTTATTACATTGAGGAAAAGGAGGAGAAAGTTTTGAACTTGGTGAGTTGACTTTCATTTAGCGAAATTTCAATATTAATATTTATGTGAGCAGAGAGAGAGAGGAAGGAGTAAAGCAAAAAAAATAAACTTTCCACTTTGTCTTTAATGCTTATGGCACTCCACTGGATCTTCACTTTCTTCGACTTTCTCTCCTCTCTTTCTAATTCACTTTCTAATCCTTTCTCTTCTGGGGTTTCTCTTTTGGGCTGCTTGTTTTGCCTTCTTTACTAACCCTTCGTCAAATAATAATTATTATTCTTATACGACCACAAGGACACAATGACTCAACTAAAATGAGACAAGTTCAGCTCATTATTATTGAATAGCTGCTTTTATAGATATTTATAAGAAGCAGTTATTTTTGTGACTTGACTAATGCGTATAAAGTGTAGGCGGTCTTTTTGAAGTCGTCACATAAACTTTATAAATTCCAGTTCCACTGCATCTTTCCTTTTGTGAGGCTTAAGTAAGCTACCATTAAATATGAATATCAAAGGAAAAAGTAAGGCGAAGGCTGGAGACCTTTAGAACACTCTGATGGCTGCATTATGCAAGAAAGTAAACAGTGGAAACAAAACCTCTAAAAAATTTCAACATAACACACACACACACGCAAATATCTTTCAAAACTTCCTTCCTCCTTAAATCCAAAAACTCTTTAATAATCATGATCACAAGGTCCCCTGCTCGTTATATTATTTTTACTCCAATTTAAGACACCCACGACTACCTATGTTTGTATTTACAGGATCTTGAAGAATTTTACATCACAACTTGTTTATGTTCGTTATGAGATCATTTTATTTAGATAAGTATTGTTTTAAATATGCATGTGGAATTTTCTAGTTACAGTCTAATATTTTTGCTGTTACAATCATATCATTTTTGTTATGAGTTTACCCATCATCCCCGTTAAGTATAATAATAAGCCATTCTTGTTCTGAGAATGCATAAAAATGGGGAATCGTGACAAAAAGGAGAAAAACAAGAACCCAACGTTACAAGAAAAGGGAAAGTGCATGTTGTGCTACTTATTGTGAGTATATACACGGGCAAAAAAATGATTACATGACATGAAACGAGGATATTAAGGGAAAAGAGTAAGAGGAGAAACGTGAGAACTCTAAGGTACCAATACTGACTGACAAAACTGGTTGAAGGGAAAGTAACATTTTTTTTTGCAAAGAAAGAGCATCAACCTACAAAAAGATCCCTTTGTACATTAGCATTTTATACTTTTTGCGAAAAATATATACACTGCAGGAAAACATGAAGAAGAAAGGACTGGAAAGTTTTGGAAAGTGAAGTGAGTAAAATATACATTATGTATCTGTATGCAAATGCATCTGTTTGCAATTTTATCAGGAAAAATGAGGATTCTCTCACTCAACTTCTCTACAGAACAAAATATGTAGGCTGCTGCATGAAAAGTAGTCGAATAGGTAGAAATGGAATATAAAACGAAAAGGAAAAATAAAATTCGGAATGGTCTCTTTTATTTTCTCATCCATCGAATTGCTGTGGATTATTATATCGAATAACGTATGAGCGTGGTAGAAAAGGGAGTTGGTGAAAAGTGGGACATTAACGATGAAAAACTGGGTTAAAATGAAAAAAAAAAACTAGAGAGTAGTGAACTTTTATCCTTTTTAGTTAAAGCTTTAATTCAAGGATATTTAAATATTGTTAAGTTCTGTCACAATATTCAAATACCGCTGCTGTGATGACTGGAGATAAAACTTCAAAGTAGCTGCAATTTGAGGTTTTGTATCCTTCCTTTATCCGAAATCTGATGACATTCTCACACAACAACACAATCAATATACTAGTCATACTTGTCTCCATGCACACCACGTATTTTGAAAGTTTGTTGAACCGTAGAGTTTGGAGGTCTCCTCCTCTCCTCCTGCAGACCCTTTCTCTCATTTTCTCTGCGTATATTGCTGATTGCAATGCTAGTGTCGTTTTATTTTCTCTCCTCAAATCAATGCGAATGTGTGCATTATTATTGATCAACCCAAGTCAAGGAAGGGTTTTCACCAACCAAACCGACAGAAAGGAACATCAGTGAAAATTGCAGTAGCTTCAGTATTTCAGTAGTTTCCATGCCGAATTAGCAGTGTTTTCTTCGTATAGGAACCTAAGCATGCCTGTCTCCAGATCAAGCAAACTTTTCTGTCTCGTTTCTATTCCATTTCATCCTCTTTGCCTTCCATTTTTCGTTCTGATTTGCTGGGTTTTTTCTTTAAAACTTTTTTGACTTGCAAAAATGATGGATGAGCAGCAGAAGCACAACAAATCCGTGCACATTTCCGTAATGCATTGAGGTTTCGTTTTGAATAAATATTTATCCAGTCGTATTCCACTTTCATAACATCTTAAAATATACCTATGCATATGTTACCCAACATCTTTTGAAACGGTACCACCCACACATCATAATACTAGCCAAGAAAATCGTAAGATGAGAAGGCTCTATGCTTTCTGGCTATAACGATGTGAAATACAATCTCTTTTGTTTCAGCCTGAAACAAAAATGCAGCGTAACATGAACACAAAATGGCATCACATTGTTTGTCATCATGTATTATGAATCGTTCCTTTTTAAAATTTCACTTTGACATTTTCCACCATTTTCTTGACGATTGCTTCTCTCCTCTTTTATATCATTTTTTAATCGAGGAATTAATTTAAATCCTTCTGAAACCGACAGCACAGGCATAAAATCAGGGAAGAGACAAGAAAAGGGGTTGAGATTTTGTTTCAAGGATTTCTAAATGCATACATAACACAGAATATATATCATATATCGTTTCCTTTGTCGAGGCCTTTCATATAATTGTGATCATGATCCTATAAATCCTCCTCAACCATTATTTTTTGCCAGAAGGGATCTCAATATTATGAATGGATTTATTGGGTTTCCCTTTCTCCTTTTTTTGGATAAAGTTACTTTTTTATGGCAAGGAAAAATCCATAATAATCATAATACGAGCTGAATCGAGAAAACGAGGTCAACTTCATATTTAAACGAGGACATATAGTTTTTTTGTATATTTTTATGGATCTACCATGACTGATGTGATGATAGGATGATCGTGCTTTTGTCACTTTACTCCACCTACACACTCAACTTTGATATTTTTTGTGCTACCACGACCACCAATAATAAATGTCAAAGCTTTGTTCGGAAACCTGAATATTTTGAACTAAAAAATGATGCGATGAAAGAAAAGAAACAAAAAACGGCAACTCTTTACTAAACCATTCATCATTGTCAAAATTCATCTTTGTTTTGTGAGGGAAATAAAGAATCGAAAAGCCTTTTCATTTTTCCAATAATTTTAAAAGTCTCATATTTCAGCAGAAAATCTGCAAATAAGTCACCCAATAATTTTTCTCCCTTTGTCGCTAAACCAGTTTTTTGTACTTTTATAAGACATAAGTTTTCTTGTTTATAAACCAGTATAGTTATACATCAGAATGAAATGGCAACGTGACATGGCAGAGGGAAATCACCAGGTGTAAAAACTTGCTAGTCGACAAACACTACATATCTCCAATCATTCCATTTCTCCCCACTAGTCAAGTGAGAGAAAGTTAAGAAAATATATCCAAAAAGACTCGGTTAGGTTTAGGCTAAGCAATATATGCTGTGAATGAGGAATAAAAAATAAAAATGAAATCTTGCTTCAATTCTGCGAGTCAGCCAGTTTTACTGCTGCCTAGTCACACAGGCTTTTAAAACGACACATCGAAAAATAGATTACTTTCCCGAAATGCGAATTTTGTAGCTTGGAGGCTGAGGAATGGAGAAATATTTCATTTTCACAACATCCTTGCAAAAAATCAAATCGAAGTGAAACGAATAAGATTATAAAGAAGGTGGCAACAGAGTGGGTGTCATTTATTGACGGAATAAGGAGCCTTACTTTAAATTAGTTCCTAACGCAACAGGAAGAAGAATATAGCTCCATAGATGTAAGTTTACGCTTTGGTGACATTTTCTGTTTTATTTGACCAACAATGTATCTCATGTGTACTTCATTAAAACTGCATTCCTTTTTTTTAGTTTGCATTGGTTATGATTGGAATCAGAGTCAACACTGGAAAGCATTAGTTATCTTAGTTATTTAAGACCTTTCAGGATTCTCTCCGCTAGGAGCATTATGCATCAGAGAACTTTATCTATCGAATGTGCTGTTATTCGTCTCTTTTATTGCCTTACAAATAATATTACAAGAAAATGCCTTTTTCTAAATCAACTCCCGCTTGAATGAAGGTAGAGAAGGGAAACTAATCCCACTTGAAATGAAATGAGGATTTGGTGCGGAACAGTTCCAATTTGACACAACAGACAGAAAAAGAAGACATGGAAAAATAATATTGCACACCATTTCACTCACCATTTTATCCTCTTCTAATATTTCGATATGCTAACGCTAAAGAGGAAAACAAGAGAGGCAAAAAACTATATAGGCATAACTTTTTTCATGTTTTCAGCGTGTGAGTGCACATGAATAGGTAAACCTAGTAGGAGAAAGTTGCCTATTCTTTCTCCTTCCTTTCTTTTTTTAATCCTTCGTTTCGCCAAAATAATGTGATTCATTCCAATCCAAATGGGTATTCAAGCTAAGAAAACTGAACTGATTACACCTGGAAGCTTCTGTAGACGTGCAAAAATAATATGGAGTACAAATATTTTCAATAATAATTGGAATTCTGTTTTTTATTCTATTTCTGTGATAACTGGTAACGTTATACGGAGAATGCTAACAAAGTAAACATCTGTGAGAAAAATTTCTTCCAACCTGTTTCCACCAAACTTTTTTGTTTCTTTACGTATTCCTCTGAAATTCTGTTACAAATCTTTCCCTTATAAATAGAAATAGAAAGTTGCCCGAATAGTTTTCCCAAAATTTTTTGCAACAGCTGGTGAAAAATATTCATAAACATGCGCGAACTAGGACACCATGATAAGGCAAGTGATAAGGTTGTGACTGTGCATTTCATGCCATTTTCCCTATGACACTTGAGTCATGTTATGTTTCGTGTATCTTCATCAAAGAAAATATAAAAGAAATTTTGCTGATATACGGGATTCGGTAAAAGACAACTAAGGTTGCTTCCCGGTGGTGGCGATGGCACTTATGTGCTTGATTATAGCAAAAAGAAAAAATAGAGCCAATATCCGGAGGGACGGCTAGTCCAATTTCCTTTTTTCACTTTCTCCTTCGAGAAAGTGCACAGACTTGTAGATGAAAGTGCATGAAAATAGTAGGTACAAAACAGTATATTCCCCATCAGCAGCGGTATTCCGATCATCTCCAGTATAGATATTTTTCGCGGATGGATGACGAAGAGAAAAAATAGAGATGGGAAAAGGAAGTGGGTTATGAGATGATATTATATATTGAAGGGATGACTATCTATAGCAAAGAGAAAAAATACGGTGAAAGTAAAAGGTAGAAGGGAGGAAAGGATATTGTCATATTTTCTCTACTTCTGCTCGTGTGTGTAAAATAGAATAAGGAATGCATGGCTAAGCAGAATAAAATGTTAAAGTGACGCTCTATTTGACAGGAGAGGAGAAGAGAAATTTTTCGTCTTAAAAAAGGGAAAGTTCAACCCAAGAAATAAAAAGAAGAAAGAAAGAAAAGCAATAAAGAAAACTAAACAGGATTTTTCGTCATTTTCGTGTGCACAGAAGAAAAAAAGAAATAAAAATTTTTCTTGATGGCTTTCTCTGCCTTGCTGGTACAAGATTGCCCATTATAGATTCGTGAGATGTGTTTTTCTTCCACAGAAGAAGATATGCGGCTATTATATGTAAAGCCATTAAAAGTACCTAAGAAACAAAAATGACTATAGTAATAATATTCGTTCTACTGTTATTGGAATACCAAACCGACACATTTCCCTGTGCTGAAAGTGAACAAGATGGTAAAAGTGGAGAAGTAGAAATAATAATACATTTTTTGTTTTTATTCTTCACTTCTATTATACTAGCAGTTGTTGCTGCTCTTATGCATGTGCTCTTAAAAAACATGCATAATATGCAACTATGAGCCTATTCTTTTTATGTATGGCTTACACTTTTGCTAGCTTTTTTTCACATACTCAAGCAAGAAGACGAATGACTTGACTGACTAGAAGAATTGTTGTTGCTGCTGCCCTTTTTTACGAAAAAAGGGTTGACACGGCACTAGTGGCACTGCTGCTGCTGACATGCATTATTACCATAGAGAAAGGCATTGTAGTTTTTTGCGTAACATTTTTTGGAGAAACAAAGTCAACCAGTCGTCAGTTTGAAACATGGAAAAAACAAAAGTGAGTCGAAGGATACAGGTTTTTCCAAGGGATCTCCTGTTTTTCGCGTGTAGGTATCTGGCGCTTTCACTTTAATGCTTCTTCGGTGGTAAACAGTATGCATTCGTTTCTCTAACTAAAAACATCTCTCCAAAGACCCATTTCACTATTTGTGAGTTTTTATATGTTGAGAATGTGAGAGAGAAAACAGATGAAATGAAAAGGAAAAGGTTTACCAAATGTTCGGTAGTTCACTTTGAAATTTTTCTGGACACATATATACTGTGAATTATAAGGGAAATGGCTACTTTCACTGTCACAAGGAAGAAAGGATATTATTGTAGGGAAAAGGAACAGATTGAAGGATATTATTTTTCTTCTCAAGAAGGCGACGACGATGATGGAAACTTGTTCTCGAAACAGAGAAGCAGTTTGCTGGACACAACTCATAAATTTGCACGTTCCCATTTTCCTTTTTTAAAGGATGGACGGAGGCATGGGCATGTGAGATATGTTATGTTTATAGATTTCCCAAGTAATAAAAATTCGGCGAGTGAGTAGTCTCGTGTGGCGGAAAGGATCATTTTCCCAACTTTTTGAAGAAACAAATCTCGCATTTTTCTCTCTCTCTCTGCTTGTTCACACGACAAGATCATTGAAAGAGAAAGCAAGGGGAAAATGATGATTGTAGAAGGAGGGAGGGATACATACAAGTATGTAGAAAAAAGCGTCGAATCTGTGAAGATCCATTTTTTATTTCATCACATCGTGTGTCAATACAGAGGACACAAGACGAGCAGTCGGTCTTCTCGACATGAAAAGAAAACACGACAAGACATATTATTATTTTCCTTTTTTCTCTGTTTTTTTCGTTTTTCTTTTTTCATCATTGTTGGAAATTTTTAGATTTATTTTCATTTCCGCTTGGGTTTCATTGTCATCAACCAATCGGCACTGACACGATCACTGGCTTTTTCTCCCTTTTGTAGTTTCGTTTTTCCTTTCCTTCCATCCAACTGATTCTTAAACTGATTCATTTGATTTTGAGCTGCTCTCTATTTCCTTTTCTGATACAAAAAAGATTGATTTGGAGGATTGGTGTTGGTGGATAGATGGATTGGTGGAGTGGATGAATGAAATCTTGTCAATCACAACAGCAATAAATTGTCGACGAGCGAGATGAAAAATGGGACATTTTTTGTTCCTGATGTTGGGTACATGCATGTTCTCTAAGAGTTGACACAAGGCCGCATATTTTATTAGTTGGGTATAAAAACTGGGATTCTCTCACTTTTCTACTTTGATTGAATAGTTTAAAATCAAGACTGTTGTGATGGTGATAAGTTAACATTTGTTATGTTGAGAATATCATTTTCCCTTGATTCTTGCCAAGGAGAAAGTCCTTCAACAACTGCAGAGAAGCCTCTCAATTTTCCACAAAACTTGCATTTTGATCTGTTCCCTCTCATCAATACCATGACCTCGCTCTGCTGTGAAGGCCAATAATCATCACAGTTTCTGTACCTACAATAAAGCAAAAATTGCGTTCATAATGCAGAATTGTCGCAAATATCCCCATAGCACACCCTTCCATTCTTCATAAAAATGTACATGAATTTTTCTTAATATCTATGTAAATCTATTGTAGGTACGGAATGTGCGTTTGAAATTGAATACGACATAATAGCCTTAACACTATTAATATTACAATGAGGGGGAGAACAGCATGGCAAATATATTTCTCAAACCGGAAAGAATGTAGAGAAGTAAGTGGAAACCCAAAATGAAATGAGCATCTCATAAAAGCATCCACACACGCGTAAAATTCGATCAGAGCCTCGTTTTTCCTTTTCTCTCTCAACACATCAAAGTATTAGGGCATTTTCCTCACATGTTTACCATGATGATTAGAAGTTGAGACGACGTTCTTCTGTGAAATAATGTGTGTGAGTGTGCAGTGATGTATGTTCGTTTCTTGAATGTGTCTGACATGACACCCTTCTCCCTCTCTTTCTTCAAATACATTTTTTCCTCTCCAAGGAAGGGGAAAAGTAATGTAAGGAGGAGAGAAAAACTCCACGAATCGTTTATTTCCTATTAACTTTGATGATATACGAACATGGCGACGAAAATAGTGATGAGGAGACTGTCATTTGAGAGATTTTCTCCATTTGTATTTGAAGGAGGAAAGGGGGAGAACAAAAATGTGGAGACCTTGAAGAAAAGGGAAGATAAAAAAGACATGCCATTCTGCTTCCTTCCTCTTTTTTTCTTTTTGACTACTTTATCAAGATGATGTTATTAAAATAACATGTGCATGAGAAACCTTGTAATCCTTATATATGCTTCGTTCATACAAATGAGGCAAGAAATAAACGAGAAAGCCATGATGAGTATATCTTCTATATGCAAACCTTAATTTTTCATGAAGAAAACAGATTTTTCAACCCTTGAGCTTAAACCATTCATGATGATTATGGCCATTCTTTGCGTTATATTTTTTTCCTCGCCTGTGATGATATTTTTTTTCGAGTAAACGAGGAATAGTAATGATTGGCACGTGATGGAAAGTTAATAGAGTTTTCTCCTACTTATTCTACTTTCCCTCATCACTTTCACTATTTTTCTCTCTATTCCCCCGCACACTCTTATTTTTTACTTGACTTAATGTAATAACGATAAATCCTTCAGTACACAGAAAAGATTCAATATACATATATATTGGTATAGTAGCATGTACGATGGTGGTGGTGTTTTTCCAAGTTTGATGTAAGGTATGATGGAAGAGGAAAACAGCTGTTTTCCTTTGTGTTCTTATCTCCAGCCTCATCATGGCAAACTCATACCTTCTTCCATTCTACTACTTGAAGACCAACTCTCCAACTTTTACTACTAGTAGTTGGCCATCATGATCATAAATGAAAGCGCATTAAAAGTCCAAGTCAAGTCAAAGTAGGAAAAATTGAGTTTTTTGTCCATGAGAAAGTAAGGCAGAGAAGCAGAAGAACAAGTTTCTACTTGAGCAGTCATTTCAATCCAATAATGATCAAGATGATGATGATCATCATCAACAACATTTTTCTCTGATGGCGATCCTTTTATTTTCTCCTGAAGAAAACTTTCTTTTTTTCTTGTTCTTCGTATTCCTGCTTTTAGCAAACACACTTGGATAAAAAGAAAGAAAAGGGATTTTTTGATGACGATTGTTGTTGTTTGTTTGTTTGCGTCAGTGTACCCCTTTCTTATGTAGTCTATCTCACGTTTACTTCTCCTTGGACGATCTTTTTATGAGAATGTGTGTCGTCTAATGATATATCTAATCAGACATGAAAAAGTCATTGGAGAGGGAAACCGACTACTTAAATGAAGAAAGAGAGAAAAAGTTATCCTGTTATGGCTACATTTTCCTCAGTACATGTTTTTCCCACTTACCATTCATATCAATGTATTTGAATGTACACTCTTTACACTTGTGTCGTGTTATATAATGTCTAATTGTAATCTCTGTAGTGTAGGTTTTATTACGTCGTCATCTCTCTATTATCCCATTCAAAGTCCCTAACGCGGACGATGCCCTCCATTAGGTCGTTGGGATTACAAAAAAATATATATTCATTACGTTTACTAATGGAAATTTTTCGGAATACAAATTATTTTGAGAACGAAACAGACTTTTAATAAAGATTTCATAAGTTATGATGTCAACACATGTCATCGGCCTCCGCCTGGTTCACTGCGCAAAAAAATACCTAAACTGCCTGTTTTCTCAAGAAATCTGTATTGGAAGAAAATGATTTATGATGAAAGAATTATTATTAATAACAAAATTTGATTATTTGTTACTTGTTTGGCTCCTGTATTTGATGATTATATGGAAACACTACTAACAATAATACCTTATGCTTTTGATCTGAAAACTAATTTGTTATTATTTTTTGTTACAGGTTTCGTGGATCCGAAAGAAAGACTATCATTTGCTAACAGTAGGTTTGCAGACGTACAGTAGCGACGACCGCTTTTCAGCCATCCATGCTCAGAGTCCTGACGTAAGTTCTCATATTTCTTCTCCAAACTTTATTTTCCATTTTCCACTTCACATCATCAACTTATCATTATCGGACTATTTTTGCCATTATTATTAAAAATATTTTCTTCGTTTCTCGCATCTCTCTAATCATCATCATCAGTCGCATAAACTAAATTCCAATTCTAAAGCCATAATGGTTTTCATCTTCATGCAGTTCAAAATGGAAAACAATCCTACCGTCTATTTCCATAGGCCGTGTCTAGTAACCAGTTTACATTAGAAAAAATATGTACATATAATATTTCTCCATACCATGACCATGATGTCACTCATTTTTGTATTTTCTCATCCAGAATTTGGAATACATTAATAATCACACTGATTGCATCCTTCTTCTTTTTTACACCATAGTACCAACTTCCATTATATTTCCCCTCCCCTCCTAATAATTCGTTGATTAGTATTCCTCATCTCATCTTCCTTTTCCCTTCATCCATTTTCTCTCTCGACACGCTCATCATCATCATCATGCCAGCATAGCATGCAATAAAGCGATAGAGTCCAGATATAAAGAATGGGGGAGAGAGACCTTCACCAAAATCACCATTTATTTCTCCCCAGCAGCGGCAGCATCACAGCGTACTGTCCTTTATTTTCGAGATTTTTTCACTCTCCTCCTTTCTCCCTGCTTTCTCTTTTTTTCTCTACATCCAATACATCCTTTAGAAGTAGTAAAATAACTGCACTAAATACAGGCTAGTGGTGACTGTGTGACTACTGATTCTCCGCGTTGGCTTTCTCCCTGTGAAAATTAAAAGGCTGATTTAGATGTAATCTCGGCACCAGCCAGCCAACTCAGTATTCCTTTTTTGTGACTAAAATGCACTGCATGCCATGGTTTTACGAACTGCTCGTTGTCGAAGAAGGAGGAGGAATGGCTGGAAGTGGTGGTGTTGGTGGCAGGGTTAAAAACCGGCCATTATTCACTCACAAGTTGACATGTGTGCTGTATATAGACATATATAGAGAGAAAGTTCGTCACCGTATATAACTTGGTATCCAAAAACGGAGAAAGTTCAATAGGAAAAAAGCGAAAAGACGAGAGAGGTAGATACTTCAGCAGAGAGAGAGAAGCATGTTTTGGCGAAAGAGGAAAAAGGCAATCTTTTTTCTCTTTGCAAGGCAGCCAGAGAAAGAGGGAGAGATTCATGATCGCAATTTGTAATTCATTAGCAGCAGCATGGCGGCAGCATCAAGAACAGTGGAAGAGATCGCTATATAAATAAAAATCAACGTGGGTTTCAAAATAGGTATATAAGATATAATAGGTAATACGTAAAAAATATGCGACCTTCCACATCCATCCATGCATGCACAAGGCATTTCCTTGTACTTGTTATTATTATTATATATCATCATGTAAAGTTCATAGCTCATTCTCTTGACTAGAGAAGCCTTTTTTTCTCAAGTGGAACAAAAACAAGGGACGGAGCCAGAGGAGACACACAGGGAAAGATGCGGAGAGAGTGAGTTCAGAGAAGAAAAAGTTGAGACTCCCTCTATCTTTTTCGTGGTAGCTGAGAGAAAGTAGGAAAAGAGAGCCTTTTAACATTCTCCTAATCCTCTCATTTTATTCATTCAAGGAGCGTCCTTCCCCCTCCTTCTCCTTGTTGAAACAAAACTTAAAGTGGTAAAATGGCAAGTTAAAAAGTAGGAATATAATGGTGGGAGAGAGAACGCGGAGGAGCATGTCATAACAGTGAGGAATATAAGACCACTGAAAAGATGATAATGATTTTCGGCTGCTGTAGAAAATGTGATGAGGATGATGATAATTTTTACCACTTTCTCCTACCTACTCGCACTTTTACCGGTTTTTCAAGTGTACTGGAAAACTCATCTTTTATATGTTTTGCAAATGTATTCATGAGCCTTGAGCAAGTTTTCTTGATTTTTTCCCAGCCTGATTGCAAATTGTATGCTCTTGCATATAGTGACATTGTGTGATCATCAAGATAAGCCGACATTATCATCATCACCATCATCATGATTGCTTTGTCTTTTCCATAATCATTGCCATCTTTATGCATGCTTGCACGGCCCAAAAAACTTGCTGCTATTATTCTTTCCCCACTTTCACTTTGCAGTATTTGTCTATGCTTTACACACACATTTAAAGGTAGATAATATTTTTTAGTGTGTGGGACTTCCACATGAGAAGTTTTTCTTTATGTTCGTGAGAGAATGCGAGATAGAGGAGTAAAAAAGTTGGCAAGAGGCAAAGAAAGATGTTTCTTTGGAAAGTACTCGTTCTCTCCACTTGTTCTTATGGTTTGCCTACTTCCTATTCTCCATGTCTTTCCTTGTACGATTTGAAATTAAGCTTGACCTAGATTGACTCATTTGCAATTTGTACTTTCACTCTTCTCTACATTTCCACTTTCCCACCTTGTATGTCTGTGTACTCGACTGTCTTTTCCAGGAGCCTTTCTTTTTGCAACACACACACTCTCTCTCTCTTCTGAAAATATCTAGCTCTCTGGTTCTCTATAGATACGTGTAACATACCAATGCGTTTGTTCAAACATCAAAAAGAAAGTTTCTTGACTACCTCCTCTCCTTGAAGAAATTCTGGAAAAATATTTGTTCTGTGGCAAGAGAATCCTTTCTACTTTTTCTCTGTCTTTCATTCCCACCTTCTATAACTGTTATTATTATTGTTGGTAATATGATACACCCATTTACTTTTCATTAAGTAGTGCCATATATGTATTTTCGTGTTTGCAAAAACTTAAGTATGCCACGTGTGTTTTGGTGTACCTGCTAGAAATTTTTCAGGAAATGAAAATGTTTTTACAGGTTTTACCATCACCTCCACAACTTTCATACTATTGCAAAAAGATTTCAAGGAAAAAACCATTTCCTTCACAAGTCATTACAAAGACATGGAGAAAGTAAGTTGAAGAATTAAGTGATATGAAGAGAGCTGCGGTTCAATATCAAGCTCATCATCAAACTTTTCATCAGTTTCGTCGCATAGCATATCATTCTGCTCCACTTCACCTGGTAGATACTTTCATGCTTTTTATGTCAAACTATTTCTCTGGTGCCTTTGTCAAAAAACACAATCTGTTAATTGCACTTTACTACTTTTCAGAGTTTTCAGATAGTGCCCTGTGGCGACTGTGGATTGGCAGTTGCTACAGTTGCGCAAAAAATTAATGTCTTTTGTTTTTCGTTGTCGATGACAAAATCTTCAGACAGAATGGAGAGATTGCAACTTTGAAAGTTTGATACTTTATCGGATTTGAAATAGTTCTGAAGATTTTTGCAAACTGCTGATCAAATGAAATACAAAAATTATTGGATAATGGCGGATGAATCTACTAGAGACTTGCACACGCTAAGTTTCTGTAGAGACCCAGATTTCTAATGAATGATATGATTAGCTGAAAAATATAAATTTAAATGAGACCACCATCGTCATTTCGCATTTGCTAGTCAAAACAGCAGAAGAAGAAAGACTTTAGATGACTGATGTTGACTAGAGTGAATGGGAGCAGCAAAGGCAACCATGCTAATCATTCCGAATCTCCTTCAAGATGAGAGAGGTGGAAGAAGAGAATACGTAAGCAACAAGCAAAAGCGACGACTGCTGCTTAAATTAAGCGTGCTCTCTTGTAAAAAGGATTATTTGCATCAAGTCATATTCTATTACTCTTATTATGGAGAAAAGACGACCACGGAGAAAGTCTGAAGGAGAGAGTAGAGCTTGTTGAAGAGCTCTGCTAACAACAACAACAGCTGCTTCAACAACTTTTAGCTCTTGTTCATCATAAGTTTTTCCGAGGAAAAACTACGAGAATATCAATATGCATATAAGTCTTCCCTAGTTTACTTGAGAGCACAGAATCTAGAGCATGAGAGAATGCTAAAAGTCATTTTGTTGAGCATTTCAACGGAGAAATGATGGGATGGTGATGATGATGATGATGAAGGCAGGAGAAAAGACAGACAAGATAACAAGATGCTACACCACATATGGAGCAGCAGTCACACACACAGCCATTTCAGAGCAATTTTATTTATGAAAATTGACGACAGAATATTAGGAAAACATTCAAACCAAAATTTTCTCTACTTTCTCCCGTTTACTATCTCTTCTACTAAGATAATAATATTCGTAGAGGATTTGAAAATGTCTGTTGCATCGCATACATTACGGAAAATAAGAGAATAGATTTTGAGTAGCGACTTGTGGTGGTTTTGCTTAGTTTTTGGTGAAAATGCAAATGGCTTGTCGATCTTATTTTGGCAAAATGTTGAGTGGGGCTTCTCTTCTTTCAGAATTTCTTTGTGTCTGTATGTGTCTTCATGACATGGTATTTTTTGCTCTTATGAAAATTCAATGTGTAACATTGCTTCTCTCACTGAGAGTAGTAGCCAATATATTAAGTCATATGTAAATTTAATAGCATCTCACATTTTCTTCCTGGACTACATTTCCCTACGCAGCTTTTAGCTATGGCTTTCTCTCTGTACACTGGTTACACACGAACAATTTCCCAGGAATGATCAAAGGAGAAAGCAAAGAAAGTCAGTCAGTAGTAGCCGAACTGGTTCAGGTTATTTGGCATCTTGAATTTTGTGTATGGGTTTGTGATGCAAGAGGGGAACTGAAGGAATTTGGAATCCTTTAGGAATTTCCTTTTTTCCCTTTTCTGCATAGGTAGTACTACAAAGGGATTTTGCAATGATGCATGATGATGATCATCGTCATCATAAAAGATCATCTTGATGATGATCGCTGCCATCATCATTTTCAGAAGAGAAAGAAGAAAAGCATCACAAAAGGGAGAAAGTCAGGAATCATGGTGAAAATAGTGCGCCTCCATAATGCGCCCACATTCTCAACATTTCAAAATGCAAAAGAGGAATGCATAATTTAAGCATATGAAATCCCTTTTGTCTTTTTCCTTTTTCACGTAGAGAGAAAATATATGGCTTCCACTTTCTCACAGTTAATAAGTCATTTGTAATAATAAAATGACTGCTCCTTTTACTCCATTTTCTTCTATTCTTCCATGAATCCAGAAATTTTGAACTTTCTCTTCCGTTTGGTTCATGTGAGTGGTCTAGTGTACAATGTCGTCCTTCTAGTAAAATTTGGGTTTGAGTGACACACAAGAGGAAGAAATAGAATGAGGAAGAACTGATGAATAAATAGTAAAAAAATGGAGAAGTACGGTGAGATGGTGTGGTCTGCCTGTTGTTGACTTGTGTCTGTCTGACTTATTATTAGATTTTCTATCCACTCAAGCTGACTGACTCTCACTCACAGACCAATTTACATTAAAGATGAGAAGAGAAGGATATTTCTTCGTGTGTTTGAGACGAACATAACGAGACATACCCGTATGTTATTTGGAAGAGAAAAGCATGAGAGAAACCGCTGGTCTCACTGATGGAATGAGACTGTTTAAGATCGTTCCCTCGTAAACCATCTCTAGCAAAGTAGTAACGTTTAATACAAAAATCAAGATGAAAATGTTTGGGAAGTTGACTCTTCCTTTTTCTGTTACCATAAGAATTGGTGGATTTAACAATTGATTAAATAGACAAAGCCATGGTCAAATGAAGAGAGCACAACTATTTGAATGCCAAAACATGAACATTTAGTTTAGTTTAGTCAACTCAGTTCTCTAACTGCCAGCCATCATCATCATACAGCCAATGTCCTTGTCTGTTTACTGTTAATTAATGCAAAAGTTCTATACCAATATTTTACTGAAATATAAATCACTATTTTGGAAGACGCAGAAACTGAAATGCAGAAGACGACAGTGTGCAGAACCCAACTCACATTTATAATTCAAATAGTTTCGCAAGTTGTGAACCCTTGTGTCTGTGACTGAAACATGTGCAAAAACTTAATCTATAAAACATATTTAGCGGAAATTGTTGATTTCAGTATATCATATCCATAAACAAACCTGTTTATAATCTCTGCTTGAATAAGAAACAGCATTGGAATCACTTGTTTCTCCGACTTTAATTAATTCTTATAGCATTCACATTTCAAACACGTGTGACATTAGTCAGAATTTCTTCAGCGAGTCTATTTTAGAAATGAGTGTATCTCTTCGTGTCCTTGGCTTCTTCACACATCAAATTCAATCATCGTAGAGACAGAAATTGAGAAAACACAAACATTAAATATTCTTGTTATGACGACAACTAATGGCACAAAATAGCGTTTCCCAAAACAAGAACTGCAATAGCAGGATCCAGTTTCCAGTCTACAGGCATGACATGGTGCTGGAGGCAATGTCAACATAATCACGTCAACTACCTATAATCTCGGCTCTCCACTCACTCAGTATTCCTAAAGCTAGCATCAAAATTCAAGCAAGACAGGAAAATTTTGTGTCTGCATGCCCCAGATGAAGTAAACATGTGTTTAGTTAAAAGGGACTGAATTATTTAAATATAAATTTCTTAGAATGCTTGGAAAATACCCTGCAAAACGTGGGTATACAGGCAGGAAGCGTACCGGAAACTTTATCATGGCATGATCCAAACTTGCTTGTTTGCATTTTGTTAGAACGGTGTATAGTATGTCTCCACTCTGTTGTAACCTATACCCTGCAATGCAATCCTTCCTCTTTTCTCTCTCCATCACACATACCTACAATACATTTTATAGTTTCCTGTTGTTCTCTGAATTAATTATAAATTGTACTCGTGTTTCTCAACTTTACACTAGTCACTTTAATAACAAAGGGGCAAATAGCATTAGCGATAGCAGTGGTGGAAGAGCATAGGACCACCATAATTTTCTTAAATTTTTCCTACAGGTCATCATCCTTCCTAGCACACATACCTACTTTCCCCTCTTTCACCTTTTCAAGTACCTCACACTTCTGTTTCACTATCTCACTAGATTATAATTTGTTCACGCTGCTGTTTATTGAACAAGTTCACGTTCCAAAAATAGGAAACTTTCTTGTTGTTCATCGCTCCCTTGTTACAACAAAGTAGTTTCAACTCTTTTTTAAAATCTAACAACAAAGTTTTGCAAAAACAAAAATAAACTATTGTTAACTATGTTTGGGGTGGTCAGCAACATGAGTAAGGAAGAAAGGTGGTTTGCAGAGAAAACAAAGTTCAATTCATTACATTATCTGTATCATAATGCCTGAGGGAAGCATGTGAACATACATTTATAAACTAACAAAATTTGCAAAGCACCAAAAAAGCAGGTTAAATATTGATGAACATGTGTTGTTGTTTGTGGTGCGGCACACATTTTCTTAGTTTTCTGCAATAATAAAATTATTCATTACTGTTTTATCATTTAACAGACCACCGCAATGCATTATTTTGTACCAGTGATGAGCTGTGCACGCAAAAAAATCCAAGTTGCACCAACCTGCCATTCTAAAAGACTATGGACATTTAAACAATGAATCTTGGTTAACTTTCAGGCTGCATAGTTGCACACTGATATTGCTAGTGAACCGGATTTTAATATTAATGTGAACATTATAGTGTTACATACTTAGGCCACATGCTGTGAGCTTTTGTTCGAGAAGAGAGATACATCCAAGAAAGCACCCAACTAGGTTATCCAGCCACCGGAAACTTGTAACCGAAGAGGAAAGCGTTTTTCTTCAAGCTGTTCATTCTCCTTTTACTCCTTTAACATCTTCATCCTTCCATCACCACCTTACTTCTTGGTATTTCTTTCCTTTACCTTACATGTGCAATCTACTCCCCTCTCCTTCATAGCTTTCTCTGGAATTTTTCCCTCTGCCGACAGCAATTGACTCCCTGAAAATATATGGGTCAGTTAGAGTTTTCGCACGAACGCCCTTGCAACTTCTTGTTGTAAAAGAGACTTTTTACTTTGTCATGTCACTCTGGAAATGTACCCGTACCACCATATCACTTGTGCTCTGCTGCTTGTAGAACAGAAAGGAGAACAAGAACTCGGCCAGTAGTGGACTACATGCATTTCACTTCACTATCTTTACTACACACGTATCTCAAAAAACTCTCATTTTTCTTTTCTTCTTTCTGATCGTATCCGCTTCAATGTTTCCTTTTGCTCTTGAACATTTATCGCAAATAATGATGATGGCATCTGAAAATGTTCAAGAAAAATATATGCGATAAGAGTAAGCATAGATATCACAGCTACTGCCACACATATGATTATAAAGATTACATCTACTTCTACAGTACATTCTATATTTCTCGTCACAAGGGAATACTTCCCATACCCATGAGACTTTTAATGCGAATCTAAGGAGAAAGTTGGTCAGAAATGGATGTGCATTTTCTAATGCGTTTACGTACACCGTATTCTGTGAAAGCAAAAGAGATAACGTTTCATCATTATCGCTACAATTGATTTTGCAGGAATCTTTAGACACATATAAGTATGCCCCTTTTTGTATGCATGGGTAAGTTTACGCAATCCTATAATGTAAATTCACTTTGTGGCTGGAAACTGGAGATTTAAAAACAGTGTTGGGTGTTCCTTTTTCCTTTCTATCTAAAATGGAATGACTATATGACTGCCACATTTAACCTCATTTTCCTTACTTCAATATTTCTACATTTTATGCTACGCAAGTGTCATGAACCAGTAGAAACATGTAATTTTTTATGCCTGGTGCATTATTGTTATCATCATTACCATCTTATAACGAGGAGTGAAAATCTTTTTTTGGGAAAAGTTTCACTTGAAAATGTTGAGAAAATATCACACTTAAAATATAAGATGATGACAGGGGCACAGTTTTTGAAAGAGATAACAAGAAAATATAGTATGCAGATTTGTTGGGACAAATGTAGGTTAGAGGAGAAAATTCGGAGGAGTATTTTCCACTGCATCCTGTCAAATTATATTTCATTCCCAATTCTACACTTCAAACCAAAATAATGCATTGTAGTGGGCTTCTTGTCACTAAATCTAAATGTTTTCTCTTCACACAAATAATTTAGGCAGTTCCACAATTCCCAGGCTTACCACCGCGTATGTATACCAAACAAGCCAGGAAATATCATTTGCAAGAAAGAATGTGAAAATAGATCTGTAGGCTTTGAATCGAACATAAAAATATACACAAATATTTTCCAACGCATTACTTTTCTCCATGGAAGAAGCAAGAAGAAATGAACTTGTAGAAAAATATTACATCCCACAGATGAGCATCAAGACCAGTTAAAAAAGCTGTAAAGTTTGGAAAGGAGAGTGATGCTCCTATAAACAATGGACCATCTGCCATCATATTAGACATTATCGAGTTGTATATGTCCGTGTTAGAGTAGTGGGAGGAAAAAGAGAGGATGACGACAATCACATGCAGACAATCGCAAAATAACTTTCCGCATGGTTGGTTTTCCTCGTCAACCGGATAGCTGGAAATACAATACCCCACACGGATGCGTACAATAGTCGGTCGTTTCGTCTCCACTTTCTCTTTTTCTCTCCACACTTCCGCATTGTTTTTCCGTTTTCTCTGGAATCTCTGTAGTAGTGCGGTCAGCACTAGAACATTGCCGCCACATACATAAGTATATGTACCCATCACATCGCAGCAAAAATGGTACAAAAAACTTTCACTTGTCTCTTTTCCACCAGTCCATTTTACTATAGACGTATATTTTTGGTTTAAAAAAGTTGTAATATTTAGACAGGAGAAAGTAAGTGAAAGCATGGAGAAAGTGAATGTTTACTTTTTGCTAGTGTGTCTCTGTATGTGCTTCTTCCATTTCCATAAAGTTTATTAGGCCATTTGTGACGGACAGTTACTCTGACTGTTTGACTACTTTACGACTCCGCTATTATTATTGCTCCATATAATGCTCCACTTTGGTGGCCCCAACCAAACCAAAATCAACGCGAAAAGCACTATTTTTTGCAAAAAAGTGGGGAAAGCACATACACATAACCAGCTGGCAAGTAACAACTGCGTGGATTGGATGTTGTGGAAGGAGAAGATACGAAAGTGAAAGTTGTAGAAAAGAGAGGCGACACTTATGGTGCCATTGCTTTCCTCGGGATGCTGGCTGCCACTGCAAATAGGACACAGTTGAAAATTATTTAAAACCGGTCATAAATATTTATATTGCTCATCAGGCAGGATATTATGGGGGAGGTGGCAGTCGTATAATAGTAAACATTTGCTGTCATCTGCACAGCTCGCCTAGTTTCTTCTTCTGCTTTCTCTCTGCAGTAACTGCCCCATTTTCTGAGTCTAAAGTTTTCTGCATGTTTCATCCTCTGACACATTAGTCGCGGGAACTGAAAAATGGGAAAATGATAAAGCAAAAAATATATTGTCAAAATAAGGACCACTTAAACTTATTTTGCAATGCAAATGGTTTAAAAACTAGATATCATTACTAATTTTCTCACATGCAGCAACCTTCATTAAACCCATATCATATTACTGATAACTGAAAACTAACCGATTTGAAAGTTAATATCTACGTGCTACCTTTCCACATGCCGGAGTAAAAACGAAGAGTAATACCACGTAAAGGTCATGGCGTTTGTCAGATTACCAGCAATCAATTAAGTAGACATACCTAGTTTCAATGTAATGTGTATTTATTAGAGATTTTAAACTCACAGTATCTTTCGGTGAAATATGTTTAATTTTCTGTTGCTGAGAGACAAGAGACATTTTATGACAAAGTTCGTAATCGCAACCCAAGACAAACATGACATAAATCAAATTTAGTCCAAGGTCCAGAGTATATTACATTTTCAATCATCAAGTTTTGTTTACATTTAAAATTGTATTTGTCTACTTCTCTAAAAACATGCTCTCCATGATGTTCTAGAAACAAGCAACTTTTGATACTTTTGACATACGGGTTTTCCTGAAATGCAATTTTCCCTCATTACAATAAAAGCATTTTCTTTGATTTTTCTTTCAAATTACCAGTAAGCTTTATTACGTTTACAGAGTAACAATAACATACTGCAATTTCATTATTACCTTCTTGAGACAAATTTGGAGACATATCTGCGGGGTAAGAGAAATAAAGGAAAAATAGACACAAAAACACACAATAAAATAAAATATTTTGTTTACATTAACAAAAAAGTAAGACCTTTTCAAACAAGATGTTCCAATAAGTTGAATGAAAGTTTTATTTTGTCAACAATGACAAAAACATTCATGTGACTTGACTTGTTTGTTTTTGTAAAAACTTGTTTTTGATTATTAATAAGCTTTGCATGCGTTTTTACATTACGTAAGGTTCCTCGCAAGCAAAACAACCTTTAGAACCAAATTTATTTGTTCTGTAAGGATCCCAGTTTTTCACGCACACTTGCTAACATCGCCTCGAAACATTTCATGAGCTTGCTTTCATAAAAACTTTGTCCCATAGAAAGTACGGTTGTTGTTTCAACTAAAAAATGTCTTTATGTTCCTTCAGTGGTCCCAAAACCAAGCTGTTGTTATTTCTTGCGAAGTTCTCTGTCGCAATTTCGTACCCAACAACTGAACACCTTTATGTATTATGCGTATTTTTATAACGTCGATATCATGATGATCAAAACAAACGATCCTACTTATGATGATGATAGTCTCGATGATGACGACAATAATGATAATATGCAAAAGAGCAGATATGTTGCCATTTTTGCATAAAAAACTGTAAGCCAAGAATGAAGGTAATAGACAGTATGGAACTTGCACCATGAAAATTGCCTCTAAAATGGATAATTTATTGTGCGTTATGGCCATATGATGATCATCATTATGGGCTCTACTTCTCTCCCTTCTTGCTGAAAAATGGTATACACAGTGCGTAGTACATTGAGTACATTCACTTATAAGCCACAACTCACTTAAGCATTATGATTAGGTTATGTGTTCCTTTAAAGTGTAAAGCATTATTCTGGCGCACACCCTGACAGAGTAGTATGCAAAGCAGCAGCTCAGTTGGAGAAAGCTTCATGCAAAAAAAAGACCTCCATCAGCGTAATGCTTTTTTGCATAGTATATACACTGGAGAAAGTGTGTGTGTGCGGCACCATATTTTTTTCAAAGAAATGTCTCCTTGAAAAAGGATCTTTATATGATCGTTAAATGTTTAATGCAGGGAATAATAGTAATAATGCATCTTTTATATACCTCTCCAGCTGCTATTCACTAGTAGCATTTATAATAATAATAATAATAGGGTAATGGCATAATAAGTAATAATAACAACATTTTCACGACACCAACAACAACAGCACTGATGCATGCATAAAAAGAGAGAAATGATGGGAACAGGAGAAAAATAAATGTACAAATAACGACACTTCCACAAGCATTACGACAGCCACTCGATTCTGTGAGCCAATCTGTAGGAGAAAAGAGAGGAAAAGGATTTTCCAAGTGAAAGTGGAAAGAGACAAGAAGTAAAAGACCGTAAAACAAGTTTGATGGCGTTTCTGCTACATTTTGATATCCGTTCTTTTCCTGAATATTATTCACTTTCTCTTCAGCACAAAACATACAACTCAATTGGGTAAACTGAAGAAAAAGAAGATGAAGAAAAGGCACTACAATTTTACTTTTGCCTCCTGCACATTACGATGCAGTTTGTGTGGGTTCTTAAAGATGGAGAGATGAGATACTACTGATGATGTTGAGGGAAAATCCTTAAAATGCTCTTCCCAGCTTTCCTCCTTCTTTCGTTGCTGTTTATGCCACAACAATTTTCTCCCAGTTAAATCGCGAAATTTATTGTTGTCGTTAATGTGGACTGAGTGAGTTGTTACGAGATCCCACTGTGATAAACTCTACAGTAGAAAAGTGAAAGTGGGAGCAGTGGCCACGTTGATGAGATCATACATATCCTTATTGTATCTGCAAATAGCAGAATAGAGATGACTCTTTTTTGTGGTATTTTTTGCGGTGTGTATTTTTTAAACAAAGCTTCAAGCTTTCACATTGCGGTTTTCAAGCAAACTGACAGCTTCCATTTTTTTCACAAATCGAGCCACTAACCATCATCACTTTCTCTGAGTGAGTGAAAGTCAACCACCTTTAAAAATCATATCATGCAAAGATGATGCTAGCCCAGCGAAACGATCCATGATGATAACACAACTGCTGTTGTTGACGAAATCAGGAGAAAATATTTCACACACCAGTAGTCCTGGAGTAAAAATTATTTTAGCATGTTCCGAGAAAATCACACGAGTTGTATTCGAAAAATGTATTAAAATCCTTTCACTTTTTCTGTCCTTTGCCATTTTTATTCTGTCTATGTTCTTGACGAGGTAAATGACATGGTTTTGTGGCACATGCTGTGTGTATACGTGTGGGTGGTATGTGCAGCAGAAAAGGGTTAGCAGAATCATAGCATAAAATGGGAATGACATGCTCAAGGAGACGTCAAACCAGTTAATGACACAACAAGAGTCATGAAAAAACTTTCTTTTGTATATTATATGGCGCAATAACATTATATGTATCATCATAATAATAGGGGGAAAAGAAAGTCTCAATAAACTTTCTCTTTTCTCAGGGATGACTCCTCATCTTCTGTGTCCATTTACTTTTTATGATGGACTACTCGTATGGTAGTTGTGGATGCCAAGAGGCCAAGGAGAAAATTCAGAATAAATTGCAGAATAAATGGAAGGCACTTATTCCCCATCCTTTTTTCTTCTATTTTCTTATTCAAAAGAGAGGAAAAGGAGGATTATGTTGTGTACACTGTTATGAGGATGATGGCATGACTTGCGTATAAACATATGGAGAACGGGATTGACTGAAAGAAGAAAGCAAGGGAAAAGAGAAAGTTCGGAGAAGTGCAAGAATGAAAAGGAAGGCTTAACTCTTTCTCGTCAGCAGAAAAAGAGCTGCTCTGGCTCTAACAACACATGTGAAAAGACTGTAAAGAGTTATTATTTTTTTGTGTATTGAAAGGGATGCCTACTTTTGATGCAGTTTTTTTGACGGACATGAAAAATAGTGAAAGATAGTTTTTCTTTTACTCAAAAGACACTGCAGACTTTCCCTTTCAACTTTCTCCAAAGTCATAACATAATATTTCTTGAGGGATTTCATGTGTATGCCTTAGCTCATGTTATTAAATTCATTGGAGGAACGAGAGGAAACCCTCGTGTCATAATATAAAATCGTGCGTGTATCGATGATGATGAGGGTTTCTCTTCAAAAAGAGTATTTTCTTCTCGGTTGCCTAACCATTCCTCCGTCTTTCCTTCCTGTTTGGGATGATGACGATGATGGTCATAGTCATGAAGCCTATCAGGAAAATAGAAAGCTGTATGAAGTCTCCTACAATATATTTTTTAAACTTTCCTCTTCAATCTAGCTAGAGCTCGTCATTTTCATCCATGGTGAAAGCAGACACAAGAGCCGATCACATGGTGAAAGTTCTCTTTGAACATGGAAACCCTGGGAATATTTTTGTTATATAAACGCGGTGAACCCAATGCATCGTAATAAAGCATGTTTACTGACAGGCTGGGAAAGTAGCTGAAGCTAGGAACTTTGTTCCACGATAAGAGTTCTTGACTATTGCTGATTTCTATTAAGAAAATAATACAAATTGTTTGTATGAATGTGATTATATATCAATCTAATTCTGGTTTGTATTTAAGGCCAAGCGAGTCTTAATTAAGTTACTTTATTCGGAAGTGAAAGTCTGGATAGACAGACATGATGAAAATCAACAGAGCATTTTAGCTTCAGCTACTGAATATTGTGAGGTTTCGCTCAACTTTATTGGATAATTTTCTTTTCCAAAGAAAAACGGTAGAAAATACAGTCACTCATTTGAATCAAGTCAGGAGTCAGCTACGAGTTACCTATCAAAGAATAATATATATTTAGTCAATAGGGAGATCATTTTTTCTTTTCTGTTGCGTATGCTTTCTTTCTCAAAGAGAGAAAACTAAAAGGAAGTTTAAAAGAAGGATTCCCAAAAGACAAGAGAGGAATCTATTGAAGTTTCTTCTACATATTTATGTGCATATGCGGTATTCATTCTAATAAATACACAGTCTCTTATAGACGCACATGCTTTAACATATCCACCGGGTTTTCATTCCAATATAATGAAATTACTTGCGTAAAGTCTCTATGACCATTGGTTGATTACTTGAAAGAAAAAAAGGGATTTTCTATACATTTTTTAAAGTTTGTATATTTCCCTTGTGAGTATTACAATCATAAATACTTTCGTAAAAGCCAACAGAACGATGGGAGTATGAAAACTTTAACTCATGGTAGCATCATAACTCCTAGCAGGCATGCTCGTTTTTTTCTCTGGTCATGTAAAAATTCCAATTAAAACAATATCAAAATGTAGGCCGACGTATCAAATATGGTCGTATACCTACTTACAATCATGCATGTAGTTTTTTAAAATGCTAGTACACATTCTAACAGCGCGTCTTCTAATTTTCATTAGTGTATAAGTTTTTAACTTATGAAATTTTAGGGAGCCTGTGCAAACAGCGGTGAATGAGAGCTCATGAAAGAAAACCGAATGTCATAAATAGTAAATAGGTTAAGTGGCTATACGGGTTCCTCTTTTCGTTTGATCTTTCATCGAGTTTCATCGTATACTTTTGTTCCATATAATGGTTTTATAAATGGCTCATACTTTGTACATGCATAATTTTATTCTCAAATTAATCTCATGATCCAATATTACTGCTATGTATAATTATTACTGAGGAAGTACGTCATCATGGCTGTATGAACAACAAATGATCAATACTCGTGGTAGTTGTTGCTAGTAAATATTTTGTAGCTCTTGATATTTTCAAGTCATTGCAAAGTCGGATTCTGGGAGGACTCAAATGATTGATTCGGTGATTATTGAGAGATAATGATGCACACAATGAAATCTAATCAAAGAACGAACAAAACGCTGGTTTCATTTAAGAATAATCCCGAATACCAAATTACTAGTTTTTTTTCATTTGAAGTGATGCACGAGTTAGATGGATAATACATTCCGTCGTTCTGACAGGAGGGGATTATTAACTGAGATATTTGCAGCCGTGTTCTTTTTCTAACCATGTTTTATTTCCGGATGGGAAGAGATGAAGAAAACTGACATTTAATTGACTTCTGCTCGACGCATGTAGGAATGGTAAAATGCAGCTAGACGACATACATCTCATCCTGCTTTTACTTTTTTTTCTCATCTTTGAATCTCGGGTATAGATTCCCTCCCAAAAAATATGGTTAGTGGGTGTAGATGCTCAAGTGCATCAAAAAGCAGAAAAAGTCTAACCTAAGCCGACTGACTGATTATGTCAGAATTCTTTTATTAAGAAAAAACGCAATCGAGGGGAAAAGATGAAGAAAAAAAGTTGGGGAAAGAAAGTAGAGAAAATGAAAGTGATTTTTGAGATGTGTAGGTGTACAAAATGAAGCACACGGTCTAAGAGAGAGAAAAAATGATGATTTCATTTCTCTCTTGGTATTAATAACTGAATGTCAAAGAGAAAATTGGGGGAAAGACGGCAAGGAGGAAGGCGACAAAGACGCGACGTTGCAGTAAGTAGCACACATAATTTCATATTGGAGAAAGCGAAAACTGGTGCAATGTTAATATATTCAGTTGGTGTATTGCCGAAAGGCCATGAAGCGAGACAAGTTTACCGATAAAAGAGATAACAGAAGTTTGGTGCGATATTGCTTGTGGAAGAGATTTTGTGGGGAGAGGAGAAAATAAATGAGAGTTAATTTCTCCTGATATTACTTCCAGTCTACGTATGACGGCAGATGTGATCCGAAAGATGCACCAAACGAAAAGTTGTTGAGATTTAGATGAAAAGATTAGGAAAGCTTCATCTAAATTTCGAGATAGATGTCCTTCAGAGAAAAACTTTGATTAGCGAAGAGCAAGTGGCATTTGCTCCACTGATGATATAAGTGCTTACAAGATGAAAGGGGAAATTTCTTGATTTGGGAAAATTGGAAGCATAGCAGCTGTGTGAGCATTGCGATATCTTTTTTTTTGTATAGTTGACTGCTTCATGGGGAATCCCTCATTAATTATTTATAATTTCAAACTTTCTTTCCATGGGTTTTTGGAAATGTTGTGGCATTTCAAAGTTATGGAGGTCCAGGTCAGGTCACGTGTTTTCCATTAGTTTTGTTTTGTAAAACTGGAGCAAATACATGACTAGAGGTTATTAGATTTCTTCATCGTTAATTTCTCATCGATGATGATGATGTGAGTCAAAAAATGTAAAAGGGAGGTAATTTCTTTGCGTATTAAAGTTTGTGGAAAAATGAAATGTTTCATGTTGGTGTACAAAAACAAAACCATAAATTTCCCTGCATAAATACGATGTTGTATAAGCAGGTGTATGATGGACACGTTTGGAGCATTTGCAATGCTTCACGGATCCTTCTTTCCAAAACTTTTGCTTTTATAAATTTGAGCAGATTTTCAGCATCTTGATTTTCATACTTTTATCTCAATTCTTTATAGGCATATGAAAATCCTTCAAGGTTCTATTTTTTCATAATGTTTACTAGTTGTTTACCTACTTTTCCTTTGAATTTTTGAGTTTGCTCATTTGAACTTTTTCCCATCGCAGCTGCACTTGACCCTGTGCCAACTTTAAATTATGCTTGCGTCGTAGTATGTTGATGCCATCATGTGTAGCGTTACTACATACAAAACAATACCATTCACTTTAGTATTATATTTGAAACCGCTACCAACATTAGTAGTTTCGTAAAGTGAAAAAAGGCCTTGAAAACTAGAAGACAACTAGAACTAGAAGTTAGGAGTTTTTAAAAAGTAGGCTGGAGAAATAACATCAAAATAATTAAGGGTCCAATTTTTCTCTTCTTCGTTCCCATCCATGCCTCACTGGTTGGGTGAACAAAAGATGTAAATTAAATTCTCGTTCCACAACTGCACTGCTGTTACAAGATCAGAGATTACATATTTTTTATCGCAAAAAAATGCTCCCAAAAAAATCTTCTCATCGTTATCTTTCTTCTGTATGTATTTGAATAGTGTGTTGCGCCAAGGATAAAGATTGAGATGGAGGATCGGAGAACGAAAAAAACGTGACTTCTTCTAGCTCCTTTTCCCCATAAAGAACATTTTCAACGATGAACATCTGACATGGGACCATATGACGACGACACATTAAAAATCCCTTTCGAGGGAAATTTCCTTCCAGTTGGAAAACTTTCTCTTTTCTTAAATCTCTCGAAACGGAAAGGGCTACGCAACTTTCCCTTTTAAAGTGTCATAATACTTACGTAGTCTTCTTGTTTCATCAAAATGCGGGATCACTGCTTCTACACTTTCACCATTCCAGGACACCCTAACATGTCATTCATTGACCTCGCCTTTTTCACCCTCCCAAAATCTTTCCTTCTCAGAAGAGAAAGGTTCAGTAACCCCGTATCAGAATGTATGTGACCAACTCTCCATGTGGTAATTAATGGCTGGATGAATGCAGACACGCGTGCAAAGGAATGTAAACGCATGAATTGATACACGCAGAAGGAGGTGGAAAGATCCTTTTCTTCTCTAATTATTATTTTTGGAGGAGAGCAGTGTGACACCAAAATCCGGACATGCGGAACAAGACAAAAATTTATAGTAATTACACACTTGTCTTTGTCGACCTGGTTTTTCCTCGTTTTCATCTTCATAGTTGTCATCTCATCGGGTAAATATTTTTTCGCCCGAACACAATTACATCTTTGAATGGTATTGAGAAAGTGACATGCTGTGCAGAGAAAACCAGAAAGTTAGTATATATAGCAGGTTATTTAGACATGCCTGGTGTGCTGTTACTCGGTTCTTGATGATGATGATGATGAAAAAGAGATAATAGTAATGGAAAAGTAGTTGATTACATTATAATGTTACGCGATGATGAGTGTAGGAGGAGGAGAGCGACGTTTCACTCGAAAACTTTTCATTAACGAGAAAAATAACTTATACAGCGATCAAACATTAGAAAATTATATGCATATGTGTGGGAAGGCATTCTCTGGTAAAAGAGACAGGAGACAACACGGAAGAAGAAGAGTCGACTTGACTTGACGATCATGTGGATGAGTGGGTACTCCTTCTCCTCCTCCTCCTCCTACTCTTTCTCCCCTTCCAACTTGTTTCAGTACTTGTGAAGCACCACTTGAGAAAATAACATCTTTTCTGTCTTCTCCTGTGCTATTTCCAGGTGCGTAGAATATATAAGTAGTAGGATGGATAATGTAAAAGTACTTTATGTATATTTTACTTGAGAAAAGTGAAAGTGCTTTCTCTCTATATTATATTCTTCTCTGTTCTGTGATTACACTGCATGAGCTCTGACTGAAAAAGCATTACTCACGCAGTCAGTCAATTCTACTCTGTTATTTTTTCTTGTTCCTTCCTTCTTCTCGTCTCCTTCGTCAACCAAGACTAGCCGTCTTTATTCACCCACTCGCATCTCTTCAGCTCCATCACTCCATTCCATTTTCCATCCATGCGAGAGAGTAAGCACACTACTACTCTATGTATTGAAATTGGAAGAGACAGCTGTGGAAAGGGAAGAAATGAAGATTTTTTTTTCAAAAAACGAAAAAGAAAATGGTCTTTCTCATCATTTTTTCTACTCCGCTTTCCATATCATTCCCCAGATTTTTACGTAACGTATTCTTACAGGGATGGTGATCGAGAAGGGAAATTTGAAGACATGTACATTTTCCAGTCTGGTTGCACTACTTTTTCTGCTCTGTTGTAGAGAGCAATTCCAATCCAACGGATTAAGTGATGAGAAGAATGACAATCATTAATCTTGTTGTCGCATCACATATTTAGGCATACACTTAATAGATGTATCGCATCTATATCAAACTTTTTCATCCAATGCGTTCTATATTATGCATAGACCCATTCATGTGTGTTATAGGTTGAACAAGTCTACCAAACTTCACAATTTTCATCTTGTTTTCTTGGAAGAAGAAAAACTCTTAAAAAATCATGGCAGTCTACTTTCTATTTGCTGACTTGAACCAGTAAAAAGTTGAGAGAAAATATGTTGCTTACTTGTGTAATAACAATAGTAATGTGAAATACTAATCTATGCAAGCAAACAAACCTACATTATAGTATCCATACTCCATATACTTCTTGTATAGGTATGTAGAAGTGAAGAGAAAAAAAATTGCGTCTGTTGTAGACATTAATATTATTACTGTGCCACGACGCACTACATGATTTTAAACATATTATAATGTAAATTCATATTATATTTATTAGGAAATGGTGTGTATTTTCCTTAAAAAAGAAAATGAGATCAGCATCATAATTATACCATCCACATGTTATAAGAATATGTGCAGGAACATAGTGAAATTCCATCCATTAATTTCTTCTCTTTTGTTCATGCAGCAAGAGGAGCACCAGCTTTCTCCTTGATTTTTTTTCTCCATGGGCTGGGCACAAAGACAATCTTTCTCTGTCATGCCTTTATTATTTCAATAAAAAGGCAGTTGTTGTTGGGAATGCATACATATATGTACATATATCTATATGTGGGCATCTGTAAGAGGCACTTCATCTACTAATATTTCTCAGACGATTCTGCTCCACCTTTTTTCATTTTGTTTTCTCTCCTTTCATCTTCATCCTATTATTTCAAGAGTGCTTCTTTTTCTCAACCCTTTCTCTCATTTTGTAATTCCAAACATTAGGTTTAATAATAAGTGGAAATAATCACTATGAGTGTACGCAACGTGCGTCTCCTTTGTTCCATTATCTTGCATCGCAAACAAAAACAGCAATAATAGCTTTATTTTCATTTGCAACGAATCAAGTTTCAAATTTCAATCTTTGTAAAAATACTCTCTCTGAATATGTATTACATGCGTACATTCTCAGTTTACGGAATGCTTTTAGCTTTTGTGGAATTGTCTGATGATGATCAAATAGATTAAAGTGCTTTGGAGTAAAATTGCGTAACCATTCTAGCTTTAATGTTTGTTAACTAAAAAAAATGTTTTTTTTCCTTAAATTACAGGATTGGACTTTGAAAATCAAATACGTCCAGCCACGAGATGCCGGCATATATGAGTGTCAAGTGTCCACTCATCCTCCTTCCAGTATTTTTGTCACTCTTCTCGTTGTCGGTAAGTTTATGTAACTTTTTTTTCTCCTTCTACTTTTCCCACTTGAAGTGTGATAGCCACTTTGTCCATTGTCAACTTATAACTTGCTAGTGGAAAATATATTGTCCGTTTTGTCAAACTACTTATCAAAATAAAATGGATGATAATGCATATTATGAAACTCACACGCACAGCTGGCGGATTATATATGTAGCTGTTATAGAACGAGAGACACTCACATGACACGTGATTATCTTCTCGCGAAATACCTTCTCTAGTAAAATAAATGACTCTCAGTCAAAAGAACGTTTCACAAAAATGTCTTGAGGGACGCAAGGAACAGTTTTATTTGAAAATCATGGGAAAAACTGAGAGGCACGATATATCCTTAAAGGCTGAAAATGATATTAATATGCTCATATGCAAACTATAGAAAAGAAAAGGCTCAAAATAGGCTCACATAGTATAAAGACAAAGCATCTTAGTTGTACATCTATTCTTTTACCGGATATCAGTGAAAGCAAGAGAGAAAGTGAGAGAGGCGAGTAGGAAAAAGTGGTCAGAAATGACAAGGCTCTTAAAATCTTTGACTCATTCATCATCTCACTTTGTCTTTCATATTATGTGGCTTTCATGTGTGATCTCCTATCCACTAACGAGCAACACACTATGTATCATAACAACATCATATAATCTTACAGAGAACTAGGAAAAACGAGCTGCCACAAAAAGATAAAAAGGAAAGAGTACTACAGTATTTTTTTCTGTATCCGCTTGTCTCAACCCATTTCACACACGCTCCATTCCAATGTCGTAGGAACATAACACTACCGACACAACGGGCCAGATATACCTACATACATACCTATAAATATTTTTTAAACCTTCTCATTCACGCTCCTTTCTCTTTCCTTATTACATACCCATCGCCACAGGAGAGGAAAAATTGTTCCTATTACTTGTCTCCTTGCTTTCCCCATACCAATATATTTTATTTTCTTGCTTCGTTTGCACTATCATCTTTTCCTCCTTCTTTCCCTTCTTAATCTAGAGACACACAGGAAGTTTCACAAGTAGGAGTACTTGCACTGAGACAGCACGACGGCCAATTTCCAATCATGAATCACACACACACTTTCCTACTCATTCTCACACGCCCGAGAGAAGTGAGTCATTGCGTAATAACAGATTGAATTGAAGTCTCTTCTAAATACCTCATATACAAAAAATACGCACTATCTCAATATAATTTTCAATCTTGCCTGGGAAGAGAAATGTACACCAGAGAATGTTTGATCATTTTATGCTTTCTCTTACCACATATACCCAGGAAGAGAAAAAAGAGTCATTTCATTTAATCTGGTTGATTGATCGATATACCATACCACTTTCATCTTGATTTCTTGACTTGCCATCTTCCCTCCTACTACTCTTCTGAACACATGCAGTGTTATTATTAGCAGCGATGGGAAGTGAGCATATAGAGTCATACACACGCACATCTCACTCCTCAAAATGCATGTGTAAGGTATAAACGCTTGAATCTATAAAGTATCCCACCATCATTACTTTGAAGGGATACCGGCACAAGAGCACCGTTTTTGGTTAGATTGCGAAATGAAGACAAGACGTTGCTGAACAGGACAAAAAATAGACATGGCAGGCTATAAGGTACTTAAAAGGGAGAAATGTCTTAATCTCCTAGTTTCTTCACAAGGAGAAAATAACGGAGAGAAAGTGACTAGTGACGTGTTTAGCTATTGATGTATACATCATTTATAGTTTGAGTTACACGTATGGAATATCGACATAAGGGTTATATTTATACACTCACGTTTACATGTGAATCTAAAAGTTACCGTTAGTACCGTTACTATTATTATGTGCTAGCCGACGGCAAAAATAGACGTGAGGACTACCACCACATAGCTAGTGAGGGGTAGTGTGGGACGAAGAAAATGAAGACAAGAGAAAGTGAAAGAGAATATAAGAACAAAAGAAGAAGAGGAAAGAGAGAAAGTAGAAGAAAGAAAAAGAAAACGAAATTGTCCAATGGAAGATTAACTCAATTCTTTCTGTTTTTCTCTTTCTTTCTCTCCCTCTCCCGCTTTCTCTTTCCTCCTTTTTATCTTCTTTTCTGAGAGTGTGTCGGCTCTGATTCTTCTATTGTTAGAGCCCTTTGCATATAAACATGTACAAATATATCATATTGCATAATATGTACCTAGATAACAAAAGTTTATACTTATACTCATCTATTAAATTTTTGTTCTTTTTGTGTATGTGCAGAGGCCCGAGCGGAGATCGTTGGCGGACCTGAGAAATTTTACAAAGCCGGAAGCTCAGTGGAACTCAGATGTGACCTGATTGATAGCACTGAGGAGCCCGAATATGTGTTTTGGTACCAGGCAAGTTACCAAACAGACTTTTTCTCTCCATTCCTTTTGTGTTACGTGAGACTATAGTTTTTAAAGACGTGTGTCCTTGGATACGACTTTTTTGGATCGAATACAAAAAATAAAAATAGTTGGTCCAGCAATAGCATCGCCTTTGCACGCGCTCTCATTCCAATGCTTATAGCAGCACATTATGCATCGCCATTTTTTCATGAATACTACAACCATAGTACAAATGTTTTTATTGCCCCTTTTTATTCCATATCAATATATTATATTATTATCCTATTTGTCCTACCAGGAAGCGAAAAAATAAGAGCAATTTTACATCTTTATTTGTACGTATATTTCATGCTTTGCTTACTTTTTCCTCCGGGCCGTTCTCTCTATTCATTGCAGTTTTTATTTTATTTTGATATATTGTCATACATCGCTTCTGCTTTTGTACTTGTACTGCCCCCAGCCATCATAAATAAGAAAAGTAGAGCAATAATAGTATTTTCCAGTGAAAATCTACCACGGCTTGAGACTATGGTGGAGTGTGGAGAAAAAAGAAGTGTACCAATCCCAGAGACGAAGGAGAAAGGACGTTAAGAGGACAACGCAGCGACGGGGGATCCAATCCAAAGGCAAAAACATGCATTCATGCATGCATATATGAACACGTGCTTTCGTCCAATTCGTAGTTTCAATCTTATTTTTTGTGCAAAAAAATCAGAAAAAAATTTATTGGATTATATCTGTCTGAAATTCTGCCATTTACCATTGCTGCAACTGGTGACCCATTTCATTTTATGTATATATTTATTTCACTCCATCGTCTAGACAATTCTTGCCTGATGCAACACTTTTGAATTAAATGTTCCAAAATAGCCTGACATTAAAAATTATTTATCATGTTACATGAAGTGTAAATATATATCCCTCTGGGAGACGTGTTGTTGCATAACGCTCACAAATTTATAAAAAGAAATTACTTTGAGTTTTAAATACCTACGGAAAATAAATGCCTGAAAGGAAAAAAGGGAAAAGTCATTTATTTTTCAAATTCTTTACAGCAAGAGCTGCAGTTGAACAAGAGTACTGAGAACTTGCAAAGAAACAAGATTTGTAAATGCTTTATATAAAGTAGCAGATAAATAAATTATGAGGAAAAAGTTTAGCTGCTTGCGTAACTTACTTAAGACAAAGAGATGCAAAACAATGGAATAATCTCAAGTAGTTTGTAAGGGTTCTGTGAATAGAGATGAAAAAAGTTACGGATGTAGTCCAGTCCAGTCCACATATCTCTGTGCCAATAAATTAGTACAGGGAATAGCTCTATTATTTATCAGTGTCTTGAATTGCCCTCATGTTTCTCGTTTTCATGAATCTAGATGCACAGTTGTACACGTGCATATGAATTTGGCCTAGCTTTTACATTGATCTGCATTTCAAAAATGAAGAAATAGGGACAAGGTGATATTATTATAATGCATTGCATGCATTTATGACACCATTTTATAGAGATAAATGGATAATTCAAGATTTTCGAGGGATTCTGCTTCTATCATTTCCCATGTTATTGCATATTATTTATGGCAATCTTTTCCCCCTTTCTCAGTAAAAAAAGGATTGCATTGGCACATAGATTCATGCAGAGTTTTGTACAAGGCCTCAAAATAGGAATAAAATGGAAGATTTGTTGGCTGTATGCGCATGCATGCATATTGTGCATTTCAAAGAAACTTTTTGCAAAAGCGAGAAAATTGGAGAAACGAGAGAAATTATAAATAACGCGGAACAAATGAGCTATGCATATTCCCAGAATGTGAATTTGAGTGGCGCTGATGATGATGATGCACTGATTTCACTGGAGCGTTAAAATAAAAACAAGATGTCTTTTTTCATGCGACGATTTTGACATTAATGATTCGGGTCGTTTCTCTTTTTTATATGGCTACGATAACAAGTGAAAACTTAAACTGATACAGAAAACGACTAGAAGATTCTTGAATAAAAAAATGGTAAGATAATGGTAACGATTGGCTGGGGGATTGAGAAGATAACATAATGTTTATTTTTTTTCTTTTATGGTGCATTCAATTTAGACACTGTGTCTTCCTCTCTAGTAAAGTGCTGCTTTGTAAAGAGATGCTTTTTATTAGTTGTATTTATTGCCCTTGATAAATGGCTTGCTATTAGGACTGCAAGGACAGTAATTTGTGAATGAAGCAGTAAAAAATAAAGAAAGGGTTCACTTGGGTGAAAGTGAGTAAAATGTGTTTTATATTGTTGTCTCTAATAGGGTCTCCGAATGATAAACTACGACCCAAGCCGGCACATTAACGTGACCCACTCGAAAACCTCCAGCATGCTGGTCATTCACAATGTACAGAAGACCGACTCTGGAAACTACACTTGCGTCCCGAGCAATGCTCATCCGGCGAGCATCTTCGTCCACATCATCAATGGTAAGTTGGAAAACATTCTTGAAAAGTCAATATTCATGTGCCCGTCTTTTTCGTTTACAAAGTCTCCTTCAACTAGTTTGAAAGAAAGTGCAGAACATTTAATTGGTTCAGACAGGTTTTGGTTTTACACATAACGATCCTCAACTTTACACAGCAATTTAACTATCTCCCCCAAAGGATCTCCATTAAAACATAACTCATTCTACTCCGATTACTGATAACAAAGTTGTTTGCTCAAGGTCGAACGTCCAATCTTTTTTGACCAAATATTGTGCTTACATCTTATAGCCTTGACCTTTAAAACTAGAATACAAGTCTCTTATCAGAACTGTCACCGGAAAAAGAAGAGGTTGACAAGTCTATCCACAAAAAACTTTGAGAAAATTCAGCTCCATTTTCAATGGTACGTTTTGAAACTCAAGTCCAAACGATCACGCACCGGAAAGCACATACATGCATGCTTTAAATGAGGGAAAAAGAGGGAGCAATTTGGAACGTGATTTAAAGTGGTACGTGCAGACAGACACACAAGAGCTCATTTACAGGTCTACTCGTCAAATTTTTTCCCTACATTTTGTTCTTTCTACCTGAATAACCTGACCAAGTATTTCGCATGCATTTGAAATGGCTTGGGTCAATAGATCAAAGCCCAGCTCTTTTGGGGCACACGTGTAAATTTTTCTCCGTTTTCAATACAAATTGTATGAAGTTCATGTGCGATGGTGGTTCAATTGGTGTTGATGGTACAAAAATGAAATGGAAAGTATCAATATTGTTTTACGTTGACCCACTTAGTAATCAGTAAATTGAAATGCTTGTACTGTTTATTCTGTTGATATTTGATATTATTAAGTACATCTGAAGGTAATGGAGACTTTTGGGTACGGGTCATACCTATATTTAGGTACTGGAAAAAAGTAAACCTCACGTTTTTTCAATTCAATTCAATTTTCCTTGTTTTTCTCGCTGTATTTAGGTCATTGATAGAGCGCTTTTGAAGTATGAAATGTACATTATCCGAAAAAATGACATGAGTAAACTTATTTAGGCGTGATAAAGTTTGAAATTCTTTCTTGTTTGTAAGTAACAAGATTTAAGGTGTACATGCGAGGGAATATGTGTTACACAAACAGAACATGAAGCAAAATATTTAGGTCTGGTGGCGAGCAAATGTTTAGTACATTTGATCTTTTCCAGTCAATCCTACACTTACGTTTTTCAGTCGCAGTTTTTAATAGCGAAAAATTATCGAATTATCTGGAGGAGAAAGCAAGAAGAAAAAACTGGAACAGATCACATAATTAATTTGCGATGTGGTGCTCTGGTTCGGTTATTTAATTACCGCCACCACCAACTCGACACACAACTGCTACAAAACTGCTGTTTACAATATTTTTTTTACTAAATCCCACGCTTCCTTGGCAAGTGCACAGCTTACCCATAGATTAAAACATGGCCTTATTGCAGTTGTCAGTGGTGGTGCCTAGGTATTCGGCATTCGGATAGTATTAGTAAATATGTGTTAATTTCCAGACAAAGTCACTTTTCGTCCCACTTCAGACTGGTTCTAGACTCGATCTAACCTACAAACCAGAAATCCAACTTCAGAGTAAGGACCAAACAAATGAATACTTTGAAGCTCCTTTCCTTAATACTTCCAGCTCATTAGTTGTCATTTCATGAAAATGTAATAATATGCAATACGGATGGGGTTGCCCTTTTTATTTTGTTCTGGGATTGGACAGACTCCACCCACTTACTTATGGTAAGTGCATTAGTAACTAAATCCATGTTTGCATTTGCCATTTGTGGTTGTGTAAGTTTCCACCACAACCATTTCTTCTAACAGAATAAGCCAGACACACGGTGTATAATAATATATTTATGTGGCAGTGAGCAGGAATGACTTTTTTTTCACAGGAAGTGAAAATGTGTTCTCACTTATTTCCAGGGACAGCTTAAATTGCGTTTTGTCCGGAATAGAATTCCTTATCGCGACTCAACACACCAAACCAACCCAAACCACCACTACCTAACCATCATCTCAACAACAAATGTACACTGATATTCTCATACGGCGCACATTGCATCAAAAATACTGTCTAAAGAAAATACAAGCGAAAGGTTCATACTTTCCCCATAGTACTTTCTCCATGCTCAGTTAAAAAGGAAACAAAAAATAAACAGCGACAAAAGCAGAGAGAAAGTAAGTAAGCACCAGCATATCAAATCACATGCACATTTTGGTTTTCGCTCCATTTAGTTTCATACATTTTGGCATGCCATCGTCGGTGGTGGGATCGCATGACACACTAGCTTATTCCCACGGAGGAAAAGCCAAAAAGGCAATATAATCAGAATGATGCAAACTCCAAAGAAAAAAATATATAATGTACTGAAGAGGATATTGGGGTCTCTGAGAGGATGATGATGATTGTGCAACTGACTACTTTCACTCTGCTTTCACTTTCACCCTTTTCCCCGGCGTGATACACGATGAGCATTCGAAAAGAAGATTGCTTCTACCTTTTTTTCTTGTCGCCCTGCTGCTCTTGCTCACAGTGTGATTTTGCGATTGTCGCCATAAGTGTGTGGCCATATCCGTCTAGTCATTTGTACTTTCACGCAGGAGAAAATAATGAAAAGAAAAGAGAAAGACATTTCTACATTTTTCCGCTTCTCTTACATATAGGTACTCCCATACAATCTTACACACAAAAAGTATTTTTGCCATTTTTATTTCTCCCGTTTTTAAAAGGGAATGTTGGGAATGAGTAAAATTGCAAATGTCTCC
Organism: Willowsia nigromaculata; assembly: GCA_034700605.1. Taxonomy (NCBI): domain Eukaryota; kingdom Metazoa; phylum Arthropoda; class Collembola; order Entomobryomorpha; family Entomobryidae; genus Willowsia; species Willowsia nigromaculata. Next base: position 4,831 of record JAQIXX010000322.1, on the reverse strand, counting down.
GCCAATTCTATTCTACCTCTCGTCAATTCTAACAATATCCTCTTTTCTCCCTCATTCATTGCAAGAGCCTGCATTGCACTTGCCCCTTTTTGTATTTCGCAACGGGTGTATGTTTTGTTGTCGGGTAAAATGAAAGAAAGTAGACAAGTTTAAGAGAGAAAGTAAAAGACAACGCACCTTTTTTATTCAGAGCATTACAGATTACATACCATACAGATCACCACCACTACCAATTTCACTTTTTTCTTGTTCTTCCGGAATGTGTCTCTGTGTCATGACATTTTCTATAGGGGAGAAAAAGAAAGAGAAGAAAAGACTAAGGGATCTCTGCCAAATTGTCCCAAAATCAAAATGAGACAGGGAATGGATGTGCAGAGAAAGAAATGGGAACACAATCCGAGCCAGAAATGGATTTTTGAATGGGAGAAATGTACGGAGAATGTGATGTGGGTGAAAGTAGGTACATGAAGAAAATATTCTATAGGGATACACTGCTTTCACCCACAGTTTCTTTTTTCCTTTTACTTCTTCTCCTCTCTCTGTGACCATTATTATTATGATCATCATCAGAGAAAAATAGGAGGGGAGATGAGGAACAAAAAAGGAAGAGTAAAGCCTTAAAAATTTGCGTGCATTTGAGCGGGGGATATGTGGAGCAATCGAGATTCAAACTGGCGTCTTCCCTTTTACTCCTCTGAAAAATAGATACCCACATTATATGCAAACTCATGTGGAAGAAATCTTCAATGTAATTTTATTATTTCACCATATACAACTTTCTCTTTTATACGCTTCTCCTTTCTTTTTTTCACAACTGGTTTTGTAGGTAACCTTACATGGAAGAAAATCTCTATTTTTTTTAGCAAAGATACTTATTCCGAGAGTGAAATGTAGGATTGCACAGTAGTGTACTGCTACGAAGTGGGCTTGTTGAGATTATAATAATATATATTGGCTCTACGTGACGGTATGAAATAGTAGCATGCACACATTCACCGACAAGAAGAAAGTAGTACGAGCTTGAGCCTTTCTCCAAGCAAAAACTTTCTTTAACAAAGAAACACGTAAAAAGTCATGATGTTTTGTCTGTTACGAGTAGTATATCATCGTGAATGAGGCAAGCTCAACTTTCACTCGCTTGCAATGTTGTCAAGTGGTTCATTCTCTGTTTTACAGGCTTCCTACAGGTTCATGAGATGGATTTTGTCGCATCGGAGGGAAATATGTACTCAATGAAAATATATTTGAAATTATAGCATGTTGTTTCGAAGCTTCCTTTTAGAAAACAAGTATACAATATTATCGCTTAAAATATTTACTCCTTTTTTTGTTTATTTTTTATATATAAAAATATTCCTTTGCTCTTTCAACAACAAGTTCTTTGATTCACTAAAATTTCTACAAGCTTTTGGAAAAACATTTATTAAATGAAAAAATGCTGGTTACGTAACGGGCTCGCATGAATATTCTAAATTTGAAGATAAAACGGAAGTTTTTTTCCTGGCGTGACTGACCTGTCGTGGGAAGAGAAAGAGGGTGAAATAAAAAACGGAGCTAGTTCCCTGTCCCGGGTAAAACTGGTAGGTAGCTAATTTTTTGCGTAAAGTTTTCCTCAAAGGTCTTATGAAAGGTACAATGTACTCCCTTGCGGACACGAGAGGTAGGTATTAGGTAACGTGGCAGGCAGGCTAGTGAAAAATTTGTTCCTGTCCTTTTTTCCCTTCACTTCCGCTTGTTCAACTATGACAAGTACGATTCCCCTTTTCTGCTTCATTTGAATTTTTTTCTGTCGCTGGCTGCTCTCTCCCACTATTTGTTTAAAAAACTCACTCTCTTCTGGGTACTTTCTCCCTTATTCAAAAGGATAACATGTCACAATGATTTTTGTGGAGAGAAAACAGAGCGCGGGAGAAAGCAAGGAAAAGAGAACACGACAGTTATTATGTTTTTGTCTTGTTATTTTTTCATACATTGGGTTCACCGTGTCCTGTAGTGAAAAAGTAAAACGGATTCAAATAGAAAATAGGGAATTTTTCGTTTCCTTTCCTTGTTCAATATAAATGTTTTAAACGTAAACACACAAGAATGAAAACATTAGACCAGGAGAGACGGACGGACATTTTGGAGTTGCTATCCTCCCAACGGGTCCTACTTCTTATTCACTCCATTTCCCCCGCTTTCTCCTTTTCATGAAAAAAAAACAACTTACTATAGCACTTCCCAATGTATCCCATTCAGGAATATGCATACAAGATATTCTTGAAGAAAAAAACAATAAAAAATTACTAAAACTTTCTCCTTTCAAGTTACACTATCATTTTGCAAAAAAAAAATTAAAGGATGTGCAGCCTTCCTACTTCAAAGTAATAGACAATTTTTCATTTTCTCTTCAGTTTTATTAAATATTTCATCAAGGAACACAGTACACTCTTTTAAAAACGACTCGTTAAAAACCCTCCCAGAGGCACTTTTCAGAGAGAGATGTGTTGTGCATCTTGCCATTATCATTTTGAAAACCTAAATGAAAAATATGGATATGCTATGATTACCTAACATTGCAAGCAGAAACTACTCCTATTTTTTCATGCTACATTAACAAAATACTGTTATTAAAAGGGAATCTTTTTTGTCACCTTTTCAGCATTTTTGCCAAAACTTTACTTGGTTTGTCTAATATAAGTGCACATGTTATCTTACGATGAACTTTCTTTGTATTTTTTCTAGCGAAATTTACTTTCACAATACTTGGCATTTTTGTTCCACTTTAGTTTTTTCATTGAACGTTATCATTGGCATTATCAACAGTAGTAATAATACTAGAACTGCACAAAAGACAGAGAGAATGAAAACGTGTTTGAATTGTCGCTACAAACAAGTTTGAGCAGGAATGTCCATTTTATCTAATTAGGAAATGTGCGGAGTAATTAAGTGACTCGAGCATGTTCTTTTTGCCCTCCTTTCTCTTTTGTTAAGGACTACTCTGAGAAAATGGAACAAAAGAGTAAAAGTGAATGAATGAGTTGGAATGATCATTGTCATCATCTTTGTCTTTCTCAGAATCATTGTCACTTTAGCTAATTTAATTATAACATTATTGGAGGAGAAAGAGCAAAAAGAACTGAAATGTTAGAGGTATAAAATGCAGTAAGTAACACTTGAAAATGACTTTTGCATCGAGATGAAAGTTTTTTTTTAAAGGTGATGGTTATGAATGAAAACAACGTGGCTCGGAGAACCGAGTAAATTTATCAAAGAATAAATTATCAATTATGATAATGGTTCTTACAAGTGCTGTTACTATCAAATTAAGGCGAGCAAATAAATGATCTATTTTTAATCAGATACGAATATGAAAAGTCAAGGGTGAAAAGATAAAAACAACTGGTTATGTCATTTATATATTAATTAATTTTGCTGAAATTCAGGGTTACAAAATGTTATTGCATGTTGACATTTTACATACAACAGTAAGCATAAATGCCAAACGAATCAGAAGTCAGTTCCTAGGAACAGCGTGAATGAATTTGGTTTATAACAATAAACCAAATAATATGCATTCATGACAAGTTGATTCCACGTGCACCAACCACAGCAAATGATTTGCTTGGAATCTTTAATTGCTTATTTTGGGAAATATGAAAACCATCGTTATCTAAAAGTAAAATATGATGTTAAATGAAATGGTTTTGGTCCAATTCTGAGATATTCTGAGACATGATTGCATTTCTATTCAAAACTAATTACAAAGTCGGGCTCATAAAACCGTTTCTTCTGAAATTTGAGACAAAACAGGAAATCTCTTTGCTACTTTTCTCCGGAATAGTTGTCAACCTGAAAATTATTGGGGTGAAGTGTACAAAATTCTAACGATGAAATAATGAATGGTTTATTATGTAAAGTCGAATGCATAGAACACTGTGATCATGACACGTGGTGACATGTCTGGTTTCTATGGTTAGCTTTTGATTATAGCATAGCCCTCTCTTGATACACTCTAACCAGACACAATAGAAGAATTTATATGCATATATGTATGTGCCCTGCCCTAATGAGACCTCGTTTGTGGCATTTCAACTTTATTGATTCTATCTAAATGTGAATGTTTCCACAAACCTGTCAGTCCTAATTCGAGGTGGAACTAATAATTGTTGAAGTCCAATAAACATTCAGAGATGTAACGTTATACATTTTAAATTCAAGAAGAATTTCTGGGGTACTTTAAGACTCGAAAAACAACAAGTTAAAAACAAATATTTGTCATTTTCTAGGAATAATAATTCACTTCCCCTTTCGCTGTACTGTACTAATCACGTTATTTTTCCATATTCTTTGTGTGTATTTGGCATACAATGCGTGAGTTTTCGGCGAAAAAACCAGATTGGTTCCCAACTTTCACCTCATTTTCCACAACCACCACCATACCAAGTTGCCTTTGAAAATAAAACAAAGCCACATCAAGAGAACAAAAATATAATGTCGATTCTCGCATTTCATGCCACGCCATCTCCACACTGGCTTTCATTTTCTCTTTTTGATTGTTATTTCAGGCGAAAATCCAGCAGCCATGCAACACGGAAGCCATTCAACAACATGTGTCCCCTGCCCACCTCTCTGGTTTCTCTCCTTCATCCTCAGTCTCACGCTACAAACATTTTATCTCCATTTTTTGTCACGCAATGTCGATCATAATCATAATCATCATCACAATCACCAGAACAGTAGCAGCAACAACCTGTCGCACAACAACCAACACCAGAGATACGATGAACAAAGGCGAGGTGACACCACCACCTCCAAATGTCAAAAGAGTCATCCTACCCATCATCATCAG